>JASDQU010012349.1:107836-142512 GCA_032191745.1 Picea mariana
CTGGTTCCGAGAGGCTATCCTTAATAGATGGTTTCTCAGGATACAATCAAGTCTTAATGTCTCCGCCAGACCAGTTAAAAACTACCTTCCGTACCCCATGGGGCACTTATGCTTATCACAAAATGCCCTTTGGATTGATTAATGTCGGTGCTAACTTTGAGAGAGAAATGGATATTTCTTTCCGAGGCTTGATCAATCACTCCGTGGTAGTCTACCTAGATGATGTAACTGTGTACTCTAAAAACAAGGACGATCATCTAGCTCACCTACGAGCTGTTCTGTTACGATGTCATAAATTCGGTATTTCCTTGAACCCCAAGAAATCTATCTTTGCAGTAGAACAATGTAAATTACTCGAATTTATTGTGTCTAGTGATGGAATGATTATTGACCCTGAGAGGACACAAGTCATTGCTAAACTCCCCCCACCTACCTCCAAAAAATCTGTGCAGTCCTTTCTAGGTCAGATCAATTTTGTGAGAAGATTCGTCCCCAGCTTCTCCGAAATGGTCGGACCTCTCCAGAACCTAATAAAGAAGGACACCCAATACCACTGGGGACCCACTGAAAACCAAGCTTTTAACGATATAAAGAAGGCCATAATTGATGCTCCATCTCTCATGAGCCCTGATTTCTCTCAAGAATTTACACTCTACACTTTTGTCTCTGATCATTCCTATGTTGCAGTTCTAACTCAGAAGAATGCCGAAAACAACGAAGTACCCATCGCCTTTATGAGCTCCACTTTCAAATTTGTTGAACTTAACTACCCAGTGGTTGATCGGCAAGCCTATGTTGTCTTCAAGGCAGTTAAGCATTTCCGATCTTATCTTTTGAAGTCAAGAACGGAGGTCATTGTCCCTTACCCTGCTGTTAGGAATTTGTTAGTGAAAAAAGAGTTAGGAGAGAAAAGATCCAACTGGGTCACCTCCTTGCAGGAATTTGACTTAGAAATCACCCTAGCCCAAATCGTGAGAGGCCAAGGGTTATGTAAATTGGCGGTTGATTCAGAAGATGAACAACAAGAAGTTAATGACACATCAGACCTAGAAAAACATGATCAGAGTATGATTTGTTGTACTAAAAATCTTGTAAGTCCTTGGTATGATGATATTAGACACTATCTTCAACATGGATCAGCACCCCGTCATCTTGACCCTGTCAAAAGAAGAGCTTTGAGATTAAAGTCCGCCTCCTTTCATCTGGTTAACGGTATATTGTTTCGTCAGAATTTTGATGGCATATTGATGCGTTGTCTTGAGAAAGATGAAGCAGACAAAGTCTTGCTTGAGTTGCATGCAGGAGAAGATGGTGGTCACTTCGGTGGCGATACTACTGCTCATAAAGTTTTAAGAGTCGGTTACTACTGACCAACAATTTTTAGAGACGCCCACGCCTTGTGCCGAAAATGTATCATTTGTCAGAAAGCATCAGGGCGATTGCAAAAACCAGCCTTCCCTTTGCAACCTGTCACAGTCGATTCTCCTTTCCAGCAATGGGGCCTTGACATCATTAGTCCTATTAACCCTCCATCCTCACAACAACACAAGTATATTGTGACAGCCACTGATTACTTTACTTGATGGTCTGAAGAAGCCGCGCTAAGAACTGTTAACACAAGTCAGGTGATCTCTTTTCTTAACTCGCATATCATTACCCATTTTGGCATACCTGATTGTATCGTATTTGATAACGCTTCATACTTTTCCTCTCTTGAGATGAGTAATTTTTCCTTAGAGAAAGGAATAAAGCTTAAGTATTCCGCGAGTTACTACCCCCAGGGTAACGGCTTAGCAGAATCAACCAACAAGAACTTGATCAAGATAATCAAGAGAACCGTGGCTGAAAATCACAAGAACTGCCACAACGCACTACTTAATGCACTGTGGGCTGACAGGGTAACACCCAAAGCTGTTGTAGGTAACTCTCCCTTTTTTCTYGTTTATGGCAGAGAAGCCATTTTKCCGCCTCATATTCTTCTTCCTTTGCTCCAATTATTGCAAAAAGTTCAAGAAGAAGAATGTCCCCCTTTAGAAAGCCGTATCAATGCTCTGATGAAGTTAGAAGAAGTAAGAACCCAAGACAAACGTAAATTAGATCAACATCAACAATTGATTAAAAGTTGGTTCGATTCTAATTCTGCTTCTGATAGGAATTTTGAAGTTGGCAATCTCGTCTTAAAGTGGGACAAACTACACGAAGGGAAGGGTGAACACACTAAATTTAAAAATTTGTGGCTTGGGCCATTTTTTATTGCTGAAAAGTTGGGTCCTAGTTCCTTTCGCTTGCAGAGTCTTGAAGGGCATCTTGACACCTACCCGGTGAATGGCCAAGCCCTGAAAAGATACTTTGCCTGATTTCTATCTTTGTATATTTTGTAAATATTTCCTTTTGTTGTTTTTATTTTTTCTTTCGTTTTCATTTTATGATTTTGATTTGATTGATCAGTTTGGTGTGTTTTGAAACATATGCATGCTTATATACTGATCCATTCAGACATAGACCATAGAAAAATCTCATCGCTGAAATAACTTCTGGAAGATTGTACAAACATCAGTGAATTATATTTTTGAAGATGATATTGGAAATTTTGTTTGAAAGAAGTTTGCTAATTTCAATCTTTAAGTGAAGTTTGTTGTGATTATCTTTACCTTTTTATGTTGTCCCTTTTCCGTAAAGGAATGACTAAAAACGATGTCTCCCTGTCAAAGTGAGTTGTTTTAGAAATAAAACATTTCTGGAGATGAATAAGGACACTATCACAAAGTTCTGATGAGGTCTAAAAAATGTGAAAAAATATCAAGATTTTTCAGCGTCACCCTGCTCAGCTATCCATAAAGGAAAAATAAAATAAAAAAGACAAATAAGAGCTGTGGGAAGTTTTTGTAAACCCGTCGGGATACTGAACAGGTCCGTTGGCAGCGGGTAAATGCAAGCATGGCGCCAAGACAACTTTGTCGGGATACTGAATAGGCCTGCTGGCAACGAAGCAATGTTGGGTACATGAAAATCTTAAAAAATTATGAGAAACCTCTTTAAAGTCCTTCATTCTAATATAGAGCTTCTTGACAAGATAAAGACATCTGAGTGGGTTAAATGGAAACTCTTTCGAGGCTATGGATGCCTGCTGGCAGCAGTGGCCATGCCAACAGTATTGAATATTTTATCATAAAAATCATGACTTGCTGATCTTTAAGAATGTTACTGGTTTGCATCTTTTAAAACTTCACTAAAAAAGAGGATTGATAATGATGTAGTACGATTTTCTGGTTGTTCTTTCAAGACAAAATTTTCTTTGATGTCCTGATCTAAATTCATTTTATTTTGACAGAGATAATTGCTTATCCCAGCATGTCACCATTGTTGGCAGCCAATCATTTTTTTTAATTGCTCTTAAAAAACGCTGCCTACACCCCTTGTCCCGTTAATGAAAAATCATCGTCGCATTGTGCTTCTAGACATTTGTTTCATTTTTGCAACAATTGCAATTTGGTCTCGATTTGATTTTCACAACTGTAACTGTGAAAATACCTCTTTCATCGTTTGGACTGTAGTCGTCTTTTATCGATTTCTCCAAACGACACTTGACCATTGGTTTATCACATAACTGCTAAAGATTTTTTCGAACTTATGTCCTTGAGCATACTCTTACCTTGATTGCGCATTTGGATATGTTTGATTGCTAAGCCTATGGGCATACAAATTTATTGGTTTTATTCTGATCTTATAAAAGTTATGATGGATTTGGTCTTATTGCTTTGATTCTTATTGCTATGGGATTTTCACTCAGTTATTATATGAGAAATTTTGGATCATTATGTTCTAAAAAAACTTTGGAATGCAAAAATTTGAATGTGCAACGAATACATTGGTAAGTTTATGAAGTCAATTCAAGAAATAACAATGGTTTGAAGGCRCATGGATTAATCATATTGGAATTTAATTTTACAAATCGATGCTTGATATATTTTTTGGTAAGTTGATATTACATTGAATGATTCATAGTTTCAAATTATATATTGGCATCGATTAAATTTAACCTTGGTGTAAAACGATTGATTGAAACGATGGACATTGGATATGGTGTTGGATTGAACTGTACACTTGGCATGAGTATAATGTATGGTATTGGTTCTGCTCCGGGTGACTGGCACGTTAATATGATTACACACCTATTTGTTGGCTGATACGCATGGTATAAACAATTATGATTTTAATAACACTGTACTCAGTCATTAATATAGTGCGTGGCAGTGGTAATCCCACCACCTTCGCATGCATGCAGTTAATTCCAGTCTCTTCGAGCATAGAAGCTGTCAAACCATATCATTTTTCGACTCTGTGCATTGTTTCATTCAGTTTGARCCCTACCATGTACAGAGGTTATGGCTCCTGTCGTAAGGGCCGAACCTAACGGGTGCCAAGAACTGTTGACATTTAGTGGTGCATGTAGCGACCTGGAACAACACGGGTGGCTCGCTTTCATAAGGAATTTTGATGGCTATGACCTCACTGTGGCTCGTCAATTTGCATTATCGTTYGATGGCTACCAAGCCAAAGATGGAGATGTCCAGCTTGAAATTATTGAAGAATTTCTCAGMCTGGCAACCAGCTTGCCTGCCAAGGGACAAAAATGGTCGAAAAGTTGCAAGGTAGATGATGTCCCATGGACATTACTGTTCCAATCTCGCACAGTGAACTCATGCGACAGAGGGTTGCCTACAAAGATGTTGAAACCCCGCTGGTATGATCTTTTGATGATTATCAAGCGTTTTGTTACTTGTGAAGGCAGGTACGGGTTTATTTTCTTATTCCACCTGCATTTATTAATGGTTTTCATGGGTTTTGAACTAAGTATGCCTCACTATCTGCACCAAAGTTTGTTCAAAATGGCTAAACGATACAAGCATAGCCAGGGTGACACTAGCCTCTTCCATGTTGGGTTGATCAAAATGGTTTTAGTTTACGAATTAGGGTTACGTCGTGATTCTTGGCATGATTTTCTCATCTGTAATGGTTTTAGGGAGTCTAACCCTCCACAGGTAGATAATCCCATGGTGACTGAGAGCAAACCTACCCCTGTGCCTTATAATGTTTTTTTACCTAGACCTAAGCCCGAGTCACCTACAATTTTGCCTAAGGCTATGCCAAAACAAACCGAAGTTGCTAAAGCTACAACCCAAAAGACTAGAGTGAAGTCTGGTGTTAATACTCAAGGCAAGAAAAATGCAAGATTGATCTCTCGCATGGCGAGGAATAAATCTAAGCTTCTTGCCAAAACAGAGCCTATCGTGGTTAGTGAGGACTCTGATTCAGACATTGAATGATTTCTCACCGAAGAGTATCCTTACTCCAAGGGATTGTGTGGCAAACCTCCTCGTGATTTCCTCAAGAACCTACCTCCTTGTCTGTGGGATAACCCTGACTTTCCTGGTATTGAACCACTCCATGAAACCCTCGGGGAATCATCAAAACCCCCTTTTGTTCAACCTGTTGCTGCACCTTGCGATCAATGTGGGTTATGGGTGGAAAGATACTACTTGGATGTACCTATGTTGCAATCCAGGATCTACGATTTGGAAAACCAAGTGGCAAAGCTCACTGGTTAGAATGCAAAGGTGCAACCCTCCGATAAGAAGCAACGAACCACGGGTTCAGTACTATTCAAAAATGTTGATTCTACCACTACAATTATCAATTCAAAATTTACATAAGTCCCAGCAGTTGTGATGGTATATTTTTCTCATTTGTATTACTTTCTTTGTACATATTCCGCCTGCTCTGTTACATAAGCATGCTTCATTGTATATAATGTTTGTTTTATTTTTGGTTATCGTTTAAAATTCGATTGGATTTGGTTTTGATTCGATAGATCATCGAATAGATATGATTGTTCAAAATTATCTCGATGTTCTGTTGATAATACAAGATGTTAATATTTTTTAAAATAGTTTGTTGTTGGTATCCCAAATTTCGAATACAGTCAATGGTATAATTCGAATTGGTTATGATATGAGTATGATTAATAGGTGGGTTAACTGTTTCAATTTCATTTGATCAAATTTCATTCTTTTCTGTTGATACATAACCAAATCGCAACTGATTTGATTCTCATTGATTGCAACTTATTCGAATTGGATTCTGATTAAGGTTACGATGTTGTTTCTATTATTAAATCCGTGAAGATTGGTGTGGATTATTGCTCGGTTCATGAATCTGTAGATTTTATCATGCCTCTGTCCATTGACTGTGTAAAGGCTCTTGAGTTGCTATGATTTCATCTGATTACAATGGAGGCTATTTACGCATTGTGATTTTAATTAAAGGTTATCAATTTGTTACTATAACTAGTCGATGACAGTTATGACCATATCTATGAACTGTTGGAAATTCAGCATGTAAAGTCTATGACTAGATTTTATGGATAAAGTTATGCCTGTTTTATCGTGACCATTTTTGGCTATTGATTAAATGATTTGGATCCTATGCAAACCGATAATGATTGTTTTGTATCTCATACGATTTGGTTTACCATTGATTGCATCCATGGAACAATCTTGTTAAGATTTGATTTGATTTTATGACTATTGGGAAAACAGAGTATTCCCACTATGTCCCGATTGTATTCTGTTCGATTTGGTTTGATTGAAAGGATTATTTTTATTGAATCATTAGTAATTTGTTGATGATTGGATTCGATTTGATTTTGATTATATATCTGGTCCTATTTACTATTCTAGACCAGCTACAGAATCAGAAGATTCTGTAGCTAAGTCTATAGACTCATTTTTTTATTGTTTTCTCAATAAAATACTCCTCTAACTTGATCTATATGTCTATTACAGGAAAATTCGAATTGGCTATGGATATGAGGAGAATTTGGAAGATATCTTAAAGATTTCACTTGCATTTTTAGTTACTTAGTTTAAGAGATTTTTGGGATTATTCCCAGATTGTGTAAAGTTGTTTGCTATTATTCACAAGGATGTTTTACCTTGTGAGAAACTTATATAAACCTATGGTTTTGTAATAATGAGACATCATCAGTGGTGGAAGAACAATGATATGTAATTCTGATTCAAACTGGAGAAGAATTGATGTGTTGTCATAGCTTTTGCTTTTCAATATATCGACACTGTGTCCCAAGTTTTGTATATCATTTTGTTTATGGTTTAGTATTACTTTGTTATCTAAATCACATGCACATGATATAATTTCTTATTGTTATACATATCTTGTTCCTTCCTAAGAGATAAAGGACATAACAGTTGTTGATTCATTTTATGAATGATAGCTTTGTCTTCTTTGTAGGATGAATTGTTATATAAGTTTTCTACATAATAGGTTTCCCTTACTGCAGAGATTTATCATCAGAAAATTGTTATGATTTCTTTTATGTCTTGTTTGTCTTGTAACATACTTCAAGAAGCAGCATAGCTGATCGTTTTCGAGAGGCTTAAGGACTAAATGGTGTGAATTTCTTCCTCCAACCAGCTTAAGAAGCCATGTTGCACAGGACAGACTTGGAGCATTTCCAGGTCAATTAGTTAGATATTTACTGTTTCAATTAAGTAGTTTAATGTAGATGTAATCTTAGTTAGATTTATATTACATTGTTTTATTTCAGTAACATATATTAGATTGTTTAATTTCAGTTAGCTTTATTTATGTTTCATAAATACAAAAAATCAAAAGAGACCCTTGGCTGTCTTAGGGCAGTGATCACTTTAGTTTCACATGTTTTAATCAAATCTGTAGTTTGTCCATATTGTACATTTTTGAATAAGGAATATCATAGTTGATAATTAGGTAGTTGATTTGAGTTATTATAATCATAGTTAGTATCTTGTATATATAAGTAGTTAGTAATTTCTAGTCAGATTAGTTTAGTTCTTTGTCTTTGTTTTATTAGTTTCTAGTTTCCCTTTAGATTTCTTAGCTCAAATCATTTCTCTTTGGTTTCCATACGAGACCTTAGAGCGGCCAACGGAGCCATTAAACTCGTCAGGGTGGTCCATTCCAAATGGATTGGGTTATTTAGACAACCCCGGACCGGTTCCACTCTCTCAGTTGACGGATGGTCAATTTTGCCCGTCAACAGGTCGGCCTTTGGCCTTTACTAGCAAGCGACTGTCTGAAAGAAATCTAGGAAAATCAATCTATGAAAAGGAAATGTTGGCTATTTTGCATGTCGTTGATATGTGGCACCCTTATGTATTGGGGCAATGCTTCCAAATTAAGACATACCATCAAAGCCTCAAGTATTTTCTGGAACAACGCATTTCCTCCCCGGAGCAACAAAAATGGGTGACTAAGCTCTTTGGATATGATTATGACATCATTTAAAAGAAATGAAAAGACAATGTGGTTGTAGATGCACTTTCCCGAAAATATGAAGATGAAGGATCCCTTTTTTTCTCTTTCCTTCATTGTACCAGATTGGCTCCAATTTGTTCACCAGGAATGGCTACAAGATCCCAAAAGTTCGCATCTGATCCAATAATTGCAGTCCAATGCTCTAGCTTCCCCATGGTACTCTTGGCTCCATGATGAGCTTCAATACAAAGGTCATCTGTATTTAAGTAAACAATAAAATCTTAAATCCACGATACTTTATGAGCTTCATGCTACACCCACAGAGGGGCACTCTGGGTTTGCCAAAACCTATGACAGGGTCAAATGTTCTTTTTTGGGGGATGGTATGAAACAAGACATTCATAATTTTTCCATTGAATGTGATGTGTGTCAACGTAACAAGGGAGAAACAATCAAATCTCTGGGCACACTACAACCGCTTCTGATTCCACCTTCTATTTGGAGGGATATCTCTATGGATTTTATTATAGGCTTACCCAAATCAGGAAATAAATTAGTCGTCATGGTGGTTTTTGATCTCCTTTCCAAGTATGCTCATTTCTGTGCTCTTCAACACCCATTTACAGCATCCACGACAGCTCAACTTTTCATGGATCAGGTCTTCAAGCTTCATGGCATGCCACACTCTATTTTTTTTTATCATGACCCAACTTTCACTAGAAATTTTTGGCAGGAACTATTCAAGATACAGGGAACCTTCTCATCACAGCTTATCATCCCCAAACAGATGGTCAAACAGAAGTTGTCAAAAAAAAATTAGAAACATATTTGAGGTGCTTTTCCTCGAAAAATCAAAATCAATGGGCTCAATGGTTACCCCTAGTTGAATGGTGGTACAACACTTCATACCATACAGCTACATGCATGACTCCTTTTGAAGAATTATATGGATAGAATCCACCTTCAGTTCTCTCATACTTACCTGGTGTCTCAAAGGTCCAAGCGGTTGACCAAACACTTACAGTTCAAGAGGCTATTCTTTGTACCCTCAAAGAGAATTTTTTCATGGCACAGAATCGTATGAAGCAACAAGAATATCAAGGTCACTATGAATGTCAATTTGCAGAAGGGGACCAGGTGTTTCTTCGACTGCAACCTTACAAGAAAAATTCCCTCAAGGCTGAGCTATGTCAGAAGCTAGTGCCCAAATTTTATGGTCCTTATACCATTCTCAAGCATGTGGGACAGGTGGCCTATCAGTTATCTTTTCCCAGTCATTAAAAGCTACATCATGTTTTTCATGTTTCATGCTTAAAGAAGGTGATTGGAACTAAGTGCCAAATTCAAACCAACCTTCCGAAGTTATCCAAAGAAGGATCCATTTGGCTAAAACCACAAGAAGTTTTTGACCAACGTGAGCATCTCCTGCATCAGAAAACCATCAAGGAAGTGTTAGTCTAGTGGAAAGATACAACTCCAGCAGATGCCACTTAGGAACTAACTACCATTCTGCAACAATTTCCACATCTCAAGCCTTTAGGACAAGACAATTTTTAGGGGGGGGGACATGTTAGGGTCCTAACCCGCACATAGGTAGAACAATATATTTAGATGTTATAAAGGTCAATATTAATAAGGCCTTTCAATAAAATAGAATAATTTGAATGTAAGAAGACCTAATAGAAGCTTTCGCTTCTAGAAGGATATTCCTCTAGATGTTTCTTTTGATAAACATATTTAGTATAAATAGGATTTGAGAGTATGAGAACCCTATATTGGATATTATTGTAATAGAGCTCTTCTTGACTGGAGGTTTCCCCCTCGAAGAGGCCCGTGAACATTGCTCTCAGAATCAAAGTGTTATTTCTGTTGTTATTCTTATATCATTTCAGTGTTATTGTGGTGATTGTTCTGATTATATTGTTGTTATTCTGCCATTTCTATCATTTTATTTTTGTTATACATACTTTTTGTATCTGGTATATTACAATTTGCATGTAAATATATTATGAGGCTATGGGAAAATAGATTGGACTTACAACTTCGAAATTTGAATTGGAATGAACAAATTTTAATGAAGTTCCCTAAAAAAAAGGGGAAGCATGTTTATGCATGTGACATATTAGTATCAAATATCATATTTAGCACCAATCCATTATGGAAATAATATGTGAGTTTTATAATTGAATTCATAATGCATGCCAATTTAGTAAAATTTGAGGAAATTGTGACTATGCCAACAAATATATTTGGCGTAGCAACTGTAATAAGTGATATGCTAGAAACGTTGAAGTGAATTTATTGATTTTTTTAATAATTACTAACATAAAATAAAGTTAAGGAGAAACATACATGACTATCCTACTACTATTGTTGAATGGTGTTGTCATTGATGTCAAATTTAGTCATTGGTGATCAACATGAAGAAGCCTATGGGTTTAATTGAAGGAGCCTCCAAATTGGTCCCCTTATGGCATATCTTTAAGCATGGCCCTCATGGGAAGACTCTTTGAATAATCCATAAAACCAAGTAAAGAATCTCATAAAGTCAAGTGAATAATCCTATAGATGTCCAAAATAAATATTGCAAGATGGAGATTGTTGAAAGTATTATTTGTGGTCAATTTGGATACCTTATCTTTGAGGTAATTTTTACCCTACATAAATAAATCAAATGGAAGAACAATTTATATGGTTGGAAATATTATTCCAATACCTTTCCAATGGTATATGGAAGTCCCTCTAACTCCCTAGGAATGGGGTGATATGAATTTTTTTGTCCGACAACGCAACCAGAAAATTGAGGATAGTTCATCCAAGTCGGCCCAAAAACTAAAAATAGGGACATAACCATTATAAATACAAGACATATTTTCACATTTTTAGTGTATCCAATCTTGTCATCTCTTAGCATGAATTTGGTAGTGAAGGAACTAGGAGGATAAGGAGCTCTTATAAAGGATATTTTCTAGTCTTGTGGTGATGTTTTGATCATTGTTATGGGTTCACTATAGTATGGAAGGTTGATTCTGTGCACATGGTTCTATGTGGTTTTTGGGGTTTATGTGTGGACCTATGTGGACATAGAATATCTATGTGGACCCAGTTTGATGATGATGATAATGTATCAATTATAGTGACAAAAACAATGATAGTGACAATGCTAGTCTATGTGGACCTAGTTTCTATATGGACCCAGTTTGATGATAGTGATTTATCAATGATAGTGGCAGTGAAGGTGATAGTGATAGTGACATTGACATTTTTATTCTTTTATATACATATTTTAGGGTGGAAGGAAGGGGAAAGGAAAAGAGGTTATAGCTTCCTTCCAGTTGGAGCTAGAGAATCTAGGAAGTTGTAGCTTCTTCAGGTTGGAGCCTGTAAACTAAGGGGTTGAAACCTCCTTCCAGTTGGATTTATAGAATCTTTGAAGTTGTAGCTTCCTATAAATGTAATATTGTTATTGTATAAAAAAATCATTCTGTGGATTTCCATGTAAATCTATTACAGTGCACTGTGTATTTACTCTTATCCTCTTTATTGTATATTGGAATGCATTTATTTGATTAAAAAGTTAAAGTTTAAAAGGTGCTAAATTGTACTTGATATTGATTCACGCTCCCTCTCAGTATAAAAAGTTAGTGTTTTTATCTCACAAACTGTAGATTGGGAAAATCCTGACCCAATCCATGAGATGGCGATAACTGTGGGAGATTCTACCCACTGCCACCTTAGATAAATCATCCCCTTGCTTTAGTGAAGGAGAAATCCAACACAAGGGAGGAATCCTGGGTGACCCTAGGGGGAAACGAGATGGAAAGTGATTTTATGGAAGTGATTCTTCTATAGGTAAAAGTTCTAAGTGGAAAGTGTCTCAGAGACAAGTCTCAAAGGTGGTTAATGGTTTCCAAGTTCTTGAGTACCTATGGAAGATAGTTGTACCTTCCGGAGACACAAGAAGAGACGAGTATACAAGCCTAAATATTAAGTGGACAAGCAAGTTAATATTGTTGTCCCAAAATACTACAATAAACAAGAATATATATCATCAAGAAACAAAGTTAATTACTGCATATATAACCACTCAAAACATCAAATATTTATTGAGAAATGAAGCATAAAACAAGTAGATTAATTCCCAATACTTTAACACAAAGTTTAGTGGTATTAAAGGGTTGTTGTATGAAGTTTTCATAGTATGTTTGTAATATACAAATGGATGTATAAAATATTTTCTACAACAAGAAGTTTCAACCATGAAAATAAGCAAGTAATGCAACAAAAGGTTCACCAATTAGCAGTAGAATGATAACAATGGTTCACTAGAAAATGGCCACGGTTGAAATGCACATTAAAATAAAAAAAATATAGATTAGTTTGTTGTAACCCTAATGGCTGTATCTTTTATTAAGTTATATCTCCAATAATACTAGTCCAATCAAGATTCTGTAGAGACTTTAAAAAGCTTAAAGCATCAAGAAAATATTTCAACTTGAACAAAATCAATATCTCTCTAGATCATGGTTACCAATGCAAGAAATTTATTTATCCAATGCAAATAAATATTAGTGCCTTTCCAACTGGGTTATGGAGTCTTATTATATTAAATTAGGTCTACTAAATATCAAGGGGTGTAATCCCTTTTACTCTCTTGAGATAGAAACCCTAACAAGGTAAAGTCTAGGAGGGTGTAAACCCTTTTACTCCTCCTAACAACCTTTGCAATAGCCTTTTCAACAAACTATAATGATAATTTTGGTGGAGGTTGTAAACACTTACACTCCTCCAAGTATCTAGACAATAAAAACCATGGAACAAGAAAGAAACCTAACAAAGTGCAAATTTTCCTTACCAATTCCAAAAAATGCCAAAACAAGAGAAAGAGCCTCCAAGAGATAGTGCACCACTTCATTACATAAGACAAGAGATAAAATATATCACAAGAGAGAGAGAGAATTAATTTTCCCAATAGGGGCGCAAATTTCAGCAAAGTAGTCTTCTCCAAATGGGAGAGTTATGATGAAAATGAAATAGAAATGGCCCTTATTTATAAAAATACTCTAAAAACGGTTTGTCCAATTAAGTTAGGGTAAACCAGAGAATACGAGATACTTTTCCCTTTATTTTTCCCCTTTACAATATTAAATCCAATTTAACTTAAAAAATGCACATAATAAAACCCTAAAGATGACGTCAACCCTCTCTAGAGTGATGTTTTGGCACTTATAGCAAGTCTTTGGAGCTTGGAGGTGAAACACCAGGCCTATAAACACCTCCTTCTCATGCTCTAGGGTATGCTCCATCAAGACAAATCCTCTCTACATAAAAATGGTTCCAAGTGTCAAGTCAACCACACCACCACTCCAAACCCTAGCCCTAGGGTGGCGTCAAACCCTCTAAATGTGACATTTTGACCTCCAAAGGAAAAACGTTGGGCTTGTAGGGGCTATTTGAGGTCATCCAATGTGTCTATCAAGACTCCAAAGGCTACCATCATCATCTGATGTGCAGGCCATGGTATCCACTTGTGGGCTTCATGCCCCAAGGAAGCCAAATCTAGGCTTGTTCCTCCACAACTGTCCACCAAGAAAGGTCCTCCAAATAAAATGAATATGCCCTCCAAGGATATTAATTCAAACATATCATGATAAGTAAATCAAATCAATAAAAGAGTCACCTAATCACGTGCATCAAAAACCACCTCATCAAATCAAACAAGTGCTCAAAGACCCTATGCAACTTTCCAAGTTTAGGTATGGGAGGGTTGACAAAATGACCTATTGGGTGAGTCATCCCCTAAGTCAAGGAGTGTTTCCTAGGTGGAACCCCATCTAATTAATGTGTAGAAGATGAAGTGTATAGGGGAAAGACTTTTGGGAATGGGGTTCATGACATGCACGAGATCGTAGTGTCTCATTTATGGGTTCCTTTATAGAGGGTTTGTTGCACCTTTGTTTTCAAGGCATCCTTTTTTCAAGCCCACTTATTTCCTTTTGTGTTTTTTCTAAGATGTTTCCAGGTTAAAACCAAGGTGGGGATTCTACCTAAGAATGAAAAACAAAATCCACCTTGACTCTACCCTAGTCACATTATGCTTCCCCAAGTTGAAGAAAATGTGTGGGACTTCTACCTAAGCATGAAAAACATTTCTCACGCACACTCTACCTTGGTTGGCTTTTTTTCATTGTTATTTTTCATGGGTTCCATCAGTTTACTATGAGATACATTTCATTTTCCATGGAATCCCTGGGAGAGAATATAGAAGTTTTATGATTGGATTTTATCTTTTTCCAGCTAAAATCATCTAGGCCTTCAACCCCATCTTCCCATGAAATGAGAGACAATCCCTTCTTGGGTAACTGCAAATCCCAAAAGATGAGGAGGCAAGGGGATAAAGTGTGGAAAGTGGTCAGTATGATTGGGAAAGGAAAAAAGACTTGTCAAGTGGAACTCCCAGTAGAAAAACCATCCCTAAGGATGACCACTTACTAGGGTACAATGTCAACCACCAAGGTGAAACAGGGAAATGAGCATAAATTCCAAGCAAATGTTACATAATCAAGAGAAACTTTTGAATGAAACATAATCAAATGCCTCAAATATTGAAATGACACTCGCCATAATACCTGTCTTGTACCATAATACCCAATGTATTCCGAAAGAAATTTGGTATGGCAGATACCATCGTGATGAATCTGAGATCTCTGGTGGTGAAGCAAGCCTCTGTTTGTGCAAGTGGACATTTTCAGCCATCTATCTCTTGGTAATCCATGTCTCAAACCTAAGGGTCTGGAGACATCCTCTCCTCCCTAGGAAATGGGGATAATAGGTGTTATAGAAGGTTACCTTTAGAACAATTTAATCATTGGAAGGAACATTATGAGTAAAAATGGAAGTCCACATTCCAGATGGGATTCCACCATTTGATGGAAACAATTATGTGTACTGGAGAAATGTAATCCAAACCTACTTGACAGCTTTAGGAATGGATATATGGCTCTCATTTGTCAATGGCTATAAAGTTCCAAAGAATACTCCAACTGATCCAGACGAGAAGAAATTAATGATTTGTAATTCAAAGTCTAGGCATGTTATCATAAGTGGATTGACACCAATTGTTTCCAACAAGGTGATGGGTTGAAACAAAGCTAAATAGGTTTGGGATAAACTTCAAGATATTTATGAAGGTGATTTGAAATTCAATAAGGTCAAGCTTCAATGACACAAAGAACAGTTTGAAAATATGAAATTGAATGAAAAAGAATATATTGCAACCTATTTTCTCAGAGTTCATGAATTTTTCAACACCATCAAAGGATTAGGATAAGAAGTCAAAGAATTCTTGGTTTTACAAAAAGTGTTGAGGTCACTTCCTTTGATATCTGATGCCAAGGTCTCGGCCATTGAAGAAACTATGGATTTGACCAAAATAACAATGGATGAAATAGATGGGACCCTTAAAGCACATGAAATGAGAATAGACACAAAAAATGAATAGAAAAATAGAGAAGCATCTTTTAAATCCAGAAAAAAAACAAGGAATACAAAACACAGGGTAGAGGAAAGATCGAGCGATGAATTAGATGAAGAATATGCATATTTCATAAGGAATCTCAAGAGGGAACCGAAAAATAAAAAGGTAAGGTACCTTTTAAATGCTTCAATTGTGGTATAATAGGACATTATGCTAAGAAATGTCCTTTTGAAGAAAATAAAATATTCCACAAGAAAAAGAGTCTTTACTCCAAGGAGGACAATCGTTTTTCAAATGAAAGTGATGGACAAGAAAGGGATGTAAGGGAAGTTCTCTTCATAACTCAAGAAACTCAGATTGATGACCACAAAAATTCTAAAATAGATGAAATCAATTATGAAGAAGACTTTGATGAAGAGAACAAAGAAAAAAACATAGAATCTTTCTGGGGAAGAAAATACATCACATAAAGTGAACAAGAATATGAAGAGAATCTTGAAAAATTGAATCAATATGAAGAGGAATTTATCAAGCTTAGAAACAAAAATAGAGAGTTAAAATATGAATTGAAAAATCGTGAAGAAGATAATCATTAGCCTAAAAAGAAAATTAACAAGTTGAAGGAGAAGTTAGATAAGAATAATGAAGATTATGATAAATCAAAAGAAAAATTGGATCACAGAAGAAAAGAGTTGATGTTGACAACGAAAAAGTTGAAGAAATTTGAAATAAGTACAAAAAAGTTAGATGAAATTATTAGCAAACAAAGATCACCTATCAATAAGACATTCCTTGGATATGACAACATTTTTAGGACAACAAACACAAACAAAACATACATGGAAGATGAAGGAATTTCTAGAAACTATGCAAATGCCTTAATAAGTGGAGTCAACAAACAAAAGGGAGTGGAAGAACAACAAGAACATGACACCTCCAACTGGAACAAAAGATCAGAATTAAAAAGAGGTGAGACACCAAGAAGGTCCTTTTCTACCATGTATGAGAATATTTTTCTTGGTCATTGTTATACTTCTAGAAACTTTAGATACAAAGAAGCTCATTGTAAAATCAATGCAAGAAACAACTATATGAGAAATAGAGATGATTATGGGTATACAAAGGAAAATCATGTAAATAGTATATCTGTAAATGCTCATGGATTTGTCAACATAAATTACAATCCATTTGATCCACTAATGGATCAAAACATTGTATGCTACAAATGTAATAATCTTGGTCACAAAGCACGAGATTGCAGAGATATGAAAGAGGATGATCCTATCATAATACCATCTACATTATGGAAAAGGAAAGAGAACCCAAATAAGGAAGAGTGTTGATTAGTATTGCTTGTTGAAAATAAAGAAGACGAATGGTATATAGACAATCGGTTCTCAACGCACACGACTGGAGACCAAAACAAACTCATCAGCTTAAAGAAAATAAAAAATGGCAGTGTTTCATTTGGAAATGACTCTTCTATCAAAATACTTGGAAAAGGTGTAGTGAGTCTCAAAAGTGAAAATGTAAAAGAAGCAAATGTCTTATTGGTTGAATATTTGAAACATAATATCCTTAGTGTCAATAAAATATGTGATCAAGGATACAATATTAAGTTTGAATCCCAAAGATGTGAAATTAGAGAAGACTCAAGAGATTGGTTGCAACAACAACAATAATACCAAATAACATACATCCTAGACAAAGAGGAGAGAAAGAAGAATGAAGTCACACAAAAGAGATCCAAAGACTATAAAAAGGAAGGAAATGATAAGAAGACTAAAAAGGAAGGTGAAATATTATTGAGCACCATGAGTTCAGGGGGATCATCCCCAAAGAGAAGAGTTAACCTTTTCCATTGATGTAAAAGGGGGAGAGAAAGATCAGGAGCATGATGACAGGGGGAGTATGAGTGTTTCCATCAATGATAAAGGGAGAGATTGTTGAATGGTGTTGTCATTTATTTCAAAGTTAGTCATTGGTGATCAAGATGAAGAAGCCTGTGGTTTTACTTGAAGGAGTCTCCAAAGTGGTCCCCTTATCAACGTTATAGTTCATAATGCCTTATCTATGCATACAAGACATTGGTCTTTCCATTTCCATACTTTTCCAAAATACTGTTGAGGCTTCATTTTAAAAAACCATTTTTTTGTATATCGTATGCTCCCTACTGCACTAATATTCTGTGTACACATGCATGTTGCATGCTAGTTATCCCACATACACACGCGTGTTTCATGCTAGTTAGCCCACGTTTACCTCCAAAAGTTGCAAAAAATATAAAATTGCACAGAATTTGATGGAGTTTATAGGATATGGAGGGTTTCCTAACCATTTTACCCCTTGTTTCCCATCCCAAAACCAAATAACCATATTTTTATCATATAAAAATAGGTCTTAGGGAGTCATTTATGAACAAGAGCAAGAGAATAAGAAAACTCTGCCAAAATCCCTTCCCTTTCTTAGCCCAAGATTTGCATCCCATTTTGACTTTTAGCCTCAGCCTTCCCCTCCATCATTTCTCCTTATGAAACCATTTCTCCTTCCCTTGGTGACATGTTGGTTGCGAGAAGCTAATGTGGGATTGATGCACTTGGAGCCACGGAAAAGGAGCCCAGACTTGGTTCATGGAGTGGTTTCCAACAAAGGTTGTGTTGTTCCTGAGTTTATACTTTAAGGCTCTAAAGTATACCGTCAAGGCATATGCAAAGGTAAAGGTAATTAAAAGGTAAGAAACAAAAAGAAGGGTAAATCAGAGTTGGTTTCTCAACTTCCTTTGTCTATCTTCCCTTTGATCTTTGATGTTGATATCTCTCTCAATAACTGCCCATGAACGTTCTAATTCAACTCGGTTAGTCGTTGTTTGTAGAATATTATTAAACAGATTTAAAGTGATGCTAGTTTGATCTTGGAGGCCAGGTTCTACGTTAGGTTGTCTATTGTTTGGGACAGTCATGAGGATTAAAATTTTATTAAATTATAAGAAATTTTATAAATTGTATTGCTTCAGTTTTGTGGGATGAAATGGAAAAGGAATTTCAGGATTCAAAATAATAACATAATAACAGTAAAGGTCATTTCCTGTACTTGAAGTAATTTGAGAATATTAAAATAAACACAAAGAAACACTGTTGAAGAATATGAGGCTTTAATATTCAAAGAATCTCATACCATAATAGAAGAAGGGAAGAAAAAACAAAATTTCTAATGAATAATAAGATATAACCATCTAACAGACCTACAGGTCTTGAAACTGTTGATAGAAATCACAGAGGAAAAACCGTAAATAATTAGATAGTTGAATAAATTCAAACTATAGTAGAATATTAAATTAAACTATAGCTGATCATTGATTAGAAAGACATGGAATACAAGATATTGAAAGATATTGAAAACGGCGTGAAGGAAAACATAACTTCAAGGTGACAGAATTCAGAATCTCTTCTACATCATTTATATTATCATAAAACTGGAGAACTTCTATTACAATTGGCTCCCCAAAAACCAAAAACCTCTTCTCAGTCTTCTGAAAATATATTTATACATGATCACCAAATATTTTCCTGTTGGTGATTAACTAACTTCCTAAGACTACGGTTACATGAATGAACAATGTCGAACCGTTTACATTTCTATTTTAACAACTTTGTTATTTCAATAATGAAAATATACAAAACAGTATTTTCATGTCTGCATTGACGAAATTCCTTCTTCTGTCTTAAGACGGTGAATATATTTTCCCAAAACCTTCACCAAAACTCTGGGAGCGTCTGTTATATCTTTTGCCTCAAATATGAAGAACCTTTTCTGTAGTTTGGGCAGATGATCTTCAATTATCTTCCTTGTGAACTTGATAGTTTGCAACTTTAAGTTCGATATCACTATCCATTTGTCGATATCACTATCCATTTTTCGATTTCGGTGACATTGATTACCTTTATTTTTGGGATCTCCACCTTCATTTCCTCCAGATATTCCTTGAATCTTAGTTGGTGCTTGACAATGTTAATTTCTCCTAGTAACCCAGGACAATCATTTTTTCCAATATTCAATGAAGTTTTTTCTAAAAGATCAAAAATTCCTTGACAATCATCATTGACATCTCTGGTTATTCTTTTGTTTTCTGCAAGGTCTGCCTCCCACACTTTGAGTATTACATCTCCTTTAACCTATTCTGAAATGGATAGTTTTTTAATATTTTTGACCTCTTCCTTTGTTGAAAGGGCCACTACTTTTTGGAAAGTCGTTCTGGCCGCTTTCACTTGTTTTTATTTCGGGAGAATATTCTCCAAGTATTTATTTGTTTCCTGAAAGCAATTCTAGACAACTTCCAGATTTAAAAACACTCTCTGTTGTTCCTCTTCTATCTTCAAATGTATTCCCAATACCTGAGCCTGGAAAATTTCAATCTCTACCACTTGATTTGAAATAGAGCTAATCTTATATTGTAATTGTTTATTTGTTTCTTCTTTCTTTAGGACTTGTGCCTGAGTGACATGTATTATCTAATTTGCTTCCTCTAATCTTGCTTTCATTTTCTGAATCTCTTGAATATCATTTAATCTAGCTTGTTCTAAACCCTTTTTTATTCCCCAACTGATATTTCTTTTGGTCTCTTTCAATTGAACTTGTAGTTGAGCTATCATTTGGTCTTTCTGTTCCAACATAGTTGTCAAACTGCACACATAATATAAATTCACTGACACTAAAGCTCCCATCGTGCCTGCTATCTCTGTGGCGAATTCTCCGTCTTTAAGATTTTTTCCATCTATGATGACCCTATGCCTTTTAACCATCATATCTCCTCTTGAATGAATTTCCTGTTTTAAGATTGCCTTTCTCTTTTTACTGAAAAAATAATCCGATGAAGGAATTTCATCCCTAGAAATAGGCCCAAGATCACTAACATACAGAGCTCCTTCGTGGGGGTCTCCATAAGTAGATTGCAATGGAGTCAAGGAATTAATGGGACTTCCAAGTTCTATCGTTGTTGTTCCTCCTAAATTTTTGGGAAAACTCTCAGGGGTTTCTGAAGGTGTTTCTAACTCCTTTCCTTTCCCTATATTTGATTTTTCTGACTGAGGGACTCCTGTTTCCTTTGAAGGCGTTTCACCCTCCTTCGTTTTCCTTTTTTATTTGCTTTATCCTGTACATTTGTTTCAAAGCCTGGGGGAGGCCCTTCCTGCTCTAGAGGTGGGGTCGCGGGTTCACCCTGCAAACTCGTTGGTAAACAACTTCTCCTATGACTCTGGAATGGCATGAAACCAACCTGTGAGTCAGGTGGCATGGCCTGTACCATGTTCAATACTTCTTCATAGGTTTTAACCTCCTTAAATATATCATCATAAACAGATGTTTCGTGCTCGTAGGATTTCAAATTACAGTGCATCAAATGTCTGCTTACTAATTGATATGGGTCATGCTTTCTGTGCCCAATATCTACCAGTTTTATTTCTTCCAGTGCTTCAACCTCCACTTTAGAATGGCCTAGGTTTAGTAATGAAGATTTCCTGATATACACAGGGAAGCTTGGCCAGGATTTCTTCTGAGCCACCTTGATCTCTATTCCAATACCACCTTTTACTATTTGATGTGCTACTTCCTTCAATACCAGTCTATCCGGGAGGAATTTTGGAAGTGCGTGAGGGGGGATTGAGCACCCATAAACCCTAATATAAGAGAAGTTTTCGTCAACAAACCAGTCGGCTATTGCTTTGAGATTTTCTGAGACTGGCTCATAAATGCGAGGGGGTTCACAGCCATAAAACATTTTATTCAATGGGATTATTACAAAATGACAAATTTCATAAAATGCATTCTTAGCATTTTCTTCCCAAAGTGCAGAATGATATTCATGAATGGGTTCTGGACAGGTTATATTCCAACTCCAATTCATCAAGGGAAAAGGATTCACATAGAAGATTGCGTCCATAATGTACACTTACATGTAAAAGGCCACTGGTTGACCTTTAGATTTTGCAGCTCTTTAGTTCAAGATTTCTTGTGCTAGGTTATCAGATAGAATTTTACTACAGTTGAAAGTGAATCCTTCTGAAGGTTCTTCTAAAAATGGAACCCAATCTGCATGAAAATGGCAAGGATCCTTTCTCCCAAACAGTCTACATAGAATAATAGCTACATAGACCATGTATTCATTCAAATATGTCGTGGCATAAACCCCGTGGGTATCAGCCCTAAACTTTGATGGAAATCTCGACAAATATTTAATTAAATCAGGATAAGTTCGGTCTGCCTCAGTACACTCTTTCCTTTGAAATTCAACTAAAAACTCAGCATTAAAAGTGTACTTAGGATTTGGTGAGAGCTTATACATTACTTGTATATGTTCTAGCCTGAACGAGCCGACAATGACCCCTTGATTATTTAAGATGATCCTTGTTGGAATATCAACCTTTTCCAGGGTCCAACTGATCATATCGTTGTATGCCAAAAGTCAAGGGCGCACCGTGATCTTATGAAGCTCTGATTCTTCTATATACCAAAAGTGATTTTCAGAATCAGTATGAGAATTCTTGAATTCGTATTCCAGTAATTCAGAGATTTGTGTCCAAGATTTAATGGAGTCGATAGCGTGTGGTGTAGCGTCAGATATAATATATCTCCTTCCTGTGTATCCTTACTCTTATTTGGTTCCTTTTTTGGTGCCATGACTTTGAATTAGATGGAAAACCTGTCACGAAAAGGAGTGTATGACCTCGGTTGAATGCGTCTTGTGCTTGATAGTATGAAACAGAAAAACTTTGCGAAACACAGACCTTCAAACTCTCTTTTTATTCTCTTAATGATGAAGGTATTGACGTAGCTGACAAGAATTCAAAACATTTAATGCAGTAGATATTTACTAAGATATGCATTAGTGTAACGTATCACCATTTATTTTTTATTTAAGTGGCCGCATTTTGGCACTTTTGAATTTAAAAAAAATCGAAACATTTCATTCAATCGAAAACCGAAACGTGAACAAAACCTAAAATGATTGATTAACATTAATCATGCTTTCAAAACAGAGTTAATTTAGACTAATCACAGATCAAGAGTCAAGATTTTGTATTTCGGGATTTTGGGGATCGAGTTGACAAGAGGTATGTTATCACCGAAACCGACTTTCGAAATTGCGAAATAACGACAAGATTAATTAAGACTTAAATTTGTTTTAGCAAAATAATTGATCAGTATTAAGCATTTCAGGATTTTGGGTATCGTGTTGACAGGAAGTTTGTCATCGATGAATCTCGATTTCCGAAATTGCGAAATGATTAACGTAAGCCTTAAATTTCAATATTAGCGAATTAATTAATCAGGATTAAGGATTAACCTCCAAATGGAGTTAATTTAGATTAATATAGATTTGAGTCGGGATTTCGCGTTTCGGGATTTCGGGGATTGAGTTGACAAGAGGTATGTTATCGCTACATCCCGATTTTCAAAATTTTGAAATCACGACATGTTTAAATTAGGATTTAATTCCATTCTAATTAATCAGGATTAATGATAAAACGGGATTAACATTTTAACACAAATTATGGGTCGGGATTTCACGTTTCAAGATTTCGGGGATCGTGTTGACAGGAAGTATGTCATCGATGAATTCTGATTTCCGAAATTGCGAAATGATTAACTTAAGCCTTAAATTTCGATATTAGAGAATTAATTAATCATGATTAAGGATTAACCTCCAAATGGAGTTAATTTAGATTAATATAGATTTTGAGTCAGGATATTGCGTTTCGGGATTTCGGGGATTGAGTTGACAAGAGGTATGTTATCGCTACATCTCGATTTCTAAAATTCTGAAATCGCGACATGTTTAAATTAGGACTTAATTCCATTCTAATTAATTAGGATTAAGGATAAAAGAGGATTAACATTTTAACACAAATTATGGGTCAGGATTTCGCGTTTCAGGATTTCAGGGATCGTGCTAACAAGAAATATGTTATCGATGAATCCCGATTTCCGAAATTGTGAAATGATTAACTTAAGCCTTACCTTTTTGCATTAGTGAATTAATTAATTAATTAGAATTTTAACTAACTCTCATTCTTTCAGGAAATCGGGGATCAGGATTTCGTGATTCAATATGTATTGAAATATATGTTCTCAGCAAACCCCGAATCCCAAAAACTTTTTAAAGTTAATCTTAACTCCATTAGGTTTAAATCTTATCATGATTAAAATAATTTTATAGAAAATGCGTCGGGATTCTTATAACACTTTAGGTTTTTTTCCTTTTATTATTTAAAGAATATAGTTTTTCGGGAAATCGATACCGGGTGCTTGGGAATGATAACGAAGCTTATGCTTTATGAAAAGCCGAAACCTAAAAAAGGAAAGTTTAGGTCTTAGGGATAAAAAAATTTAAGAATTATTTCAACATAGGCTCCAACTGGGGACCTTGTCTCCTTGTGGGATGAGGAGAACATGTAGACTTAGTGCCTTTAATTGGGTTAATGGAGTCAAGGGTTTATCCCTGCAGAAATTGCTAAGGAAGGGGATACAGAGGAAAAAGAGATTTCATCCTTACTTCTGAAAATATTTTCAAAACTCTCATTTGCTGTAAACTCAGTTGCAGTCCCATTTATGATCTTCTCCTTCTCGTTAATGAAATTAATTTAGCATTAATATTATCAAAACAATCTTAGGAAACCCAATAGATTTTGTGGCTTTCGGCTTGCATCAAATGAAGCAAAATTCACATTTTTAATTAGGGAGCCCTATCTGAACTTGGGATGCAGATCCGGTTTCAAAAAGAACTGGTAACTAGAGTAGAGTGATATTTAAGTATGACAGCCTTACAGATACCTCAGATATTGCTTCACTGCCAGCGAGCCTGTTCAGTACCCCGGTGAAGTTATCTGTCCCTTTTTACTGAATTTCCTTTCACCACTTCGAATCCAAATTATGCATTTAACCTCAGATATTGCTTCACTGCCAGCAAGCCTATTCAGTACCCTGGTGAAGTTATCTGTCTTTTTATACTAAGACAAGGGAAATCATTTAAATGAATTTCCTTTCATCGTCTTTTGGACTAGATGGGGGCAATCAGATATGAATTTCCTTTCACCATCTGTCTTATATTTTACTTTTTGAATACGAAGTGGGGGCAATCAGTGGTACCTAATATACCAGGGATGGTATCTGTGTAAAAATTGCAGTAGAGGTCTGTCTACTTGTTTTGATTACTCTAGACCAACCTTCTCTTAACTTTCAACACACCTTAGTCTACAGAGAAAAAAAGGGGAAGATTAATTTCAGGGGTCTTCCTTCGAGAAAGCTTAAATCCTTAGAAAACTATTAAGAAACCTATGAGAGTCATGATCGACCTAAGCATAACTTTGTTTAGTCGGACAGTGAGGAGTTATGAGGACTGGCTTACCTTTTAATAACTTTTTTGCAACTTCAAAAGTTAATACGTAAATCTCTTCTCCCTCTGTGGGAAACCTAGAAATAAGCTTGGTTTTTTAAGAAGACAAGACTGAGGGTAGAAAGGGGAGACGTAGAGAAACCTAGAAATTGAAAAACAAAGGTCACAAATTAAACCAAACTTTTTGAATTCTTTCTCCGAGATGCTTTTCGTTTTTTGTTTATTTTAAATACCYCTTGTCCTATTCTAGGTGAAAATCTTAGGGCCTAGATTTCAAAATCATTCTTTTAGTGACCTATTACACTTACAAGACAATCACCACATTTCTTATAATAAWAAAAAAAACCTTTGTTTGAAAAAATAGACTTTTCTGGAACTCACACCTTTGCCTTACCATTTTCGTTCTCTTTTGAAATAACATAAAATCTTATCTATCACCTATTTTTTGGAAAATTTGTCTTCTGCTATAAGGCTGTCTGTTTTCTACTTTCATTTGTCAGGATGTCAGCCAGAATCCCGTGAGAGAACAATATGAAGAGTATCAGGGATTGTTTTTTTTTTTAAGAATTGAATACATTGAGAATTTTGTATCCTTATTTCTAGAAAAACATTAACCTATTTTATTTTTTTTATTTACAGAATGAAAGTAGACTTACCAAAGAAAATTATGAAATAAAAAGAATAAACAAAACGGTATATACAATGGGAATTCTGGAAATCAATTATTCCATATAATGTTTTAAATAACGCCCGTTGACAGGGGTGTTCAGGATTTTACCATCCAAATTTTCTAGCAGAAATGAATTTTTTCCTTCAGGAGATGCAACCTTGAATGGTCCATACCAGCTGTGATCAAATTTACCATTTTTTCCCGAGTCCTCCTTCCTAGCATCCCATTTCAAAACCAAATCTCTGGGGAGGAAATTTTTGTCTTTGGCCTTATGATCGAATAGCACTTTCATGTCATCCTGGTATTTATGCAGCCTTTCGTCCACTTCAGCCCTGTGCTGTTGGACTTCAATCAGCTGATTTATCCTTCTTGTGACAGGATTTGGTTCTTCCTTCTCATCTTGCCAAAGTTTCATTACAGAAAGCACTAGATTTATAGGAAACACTACACCTGTCTCGTATACCATTTGGAAGGGGGAAGTACCAATAGAATTTTTTGTGCCTATCCGATTTTCCCACAGAGCATATTTCAAATGCACATGCCAAGATTTTTTTTTTTTTGCTCAACACTTTATTAATTATATTGATTAGGCTCTTGTTTGAAGACTCGGCCAGACCATTTCCCTGAGGATAGTATGTCGTGGAATGACCAAGCACAATATTATATTTTTGGCAGAAAATGACCATAGCCATAGATTTAAAGGCCTGTGCATTATCTATGACTATCTTTCGGGGGCAGCCAAATCTAGATAAAATATTCTCTTCTAAGAAATCTATTACCACCGAATCAGTATCCCTTCTATTTGGGATAGATTCCACCCATTTGGTGAAGTAATCTATAGCAGTCAGGATCCACCTATGTTGAGCACTAGAATGAGGGTTAATTTCACCAATGAAATCTAATCCCCATTGTTGAAAAGGAGATTCCATTTTGACCGAAACCAACGACATTGCTGGGAGTTTATGTTTGCCTAAAAACAATTGGCTAGGATTGCAAGCTCGGACCTTGGTGTTGACGTCAGAAAAATGTTTGGGGCAATAATACCCTGCTCTTAGGATATTATAGGTCGCTACCCTCCAGGCGTGGTGTCCTCCACACACTTCTTCATGAAATTGGCTTATGACCTTTTTTGTTTTTGACTCGACCAAACAAACCAATAGGAAGCCAAGTGGGTGWTTCCAATATAATAATATTTTGGATATGTAGTACTTGACCGCATGCAGCTTCAACGTTCTGGCTTTAGATGGGGGTAAGTCATTTGGGCACTTCAAGGTCAACAAGTAAGACACTATGTCTTTGTACCAATTTGATGAAGCAAATTTCTCTTCGATTCCGAATTCAACTATTGGTTCATCAAGTTCATTCATGTCCACATACTCTTCCCCTCCCTGTAAGCCATTTATTCTGAGAGCTCTGAAATTTGATTCAGCTAAGATTTTAGCTAAACCTTGTCCCTTTACTAATTTCGTTGGTTTTATCTCCAAGTCAAATTCTTGGATTTTGGCAAGCCACCGTCCTCTTTTTCCATCATTGTCAAATTGAACCAAAATATCTTTTACGGAGCTAGTAGGTACATACACAATCACCTTAGAATGCCACACATAAGTTCTGAAATCCTTTAACGCCTTCACCATAGCATATGCTTGTTTTTCCATTATATTATATCTGAGTTCGGCATCTTGAAGACTTTTTCTAAAAAAGGCTATCAGTTGCTCGAAACCTTCTTCATTCTTTTGAAGGAGTACCGCGCAAGTGTGTGTTCGGAGGCGAATGAGAAAATAAGAAAATCCTTGAGATAATCAGGGCTTTCTAGTACAGGTGCCTCACTTATAAATTTCTTGATTCATGCAAATGATGCTTTATCTTCCGCTGTCCATTTCACTTCGTTGTTTTTCTTCAACATATTTGTGATCAATTTGATGATTTCAACAAAGTTGGGAATAAATCTTCTTAAAAAAATTATTTTTCCTAAGAATGACTGAATCTCTTTTACATTCCTAGGAATACTTATTGTGTCTATAGCTTCAACTCTTTTAGGGTCAATTCTAATTCCATCTCGAGACACAATATGGCCCAAGATCTTACCTTCTTTCATAGCAAAGTGAGACTTTTTAGGATTTAAAGACAAACCAAATTTGTGGCATTTTTCAAATGTCTTCTTGAGATGTATCAGGTGATCTTCATTAGATTTAGAAAAAATGGTTAGATCATCAAGATAGATATCCACAAATTTGGCTTTTTCGCCAATGAAAGCGATATCCATAGCTCATTGAAAAGTAGCACCTGCATTCATCAAACCAAACGACATCTTATCATACACAAATGTACCCCAAGGGGTGATCAAGGTTGTCTTTTCTTTATCGTGTTCACTAATGGAAATTTGATTATATCCTGAAAACCCGTCAATCATCGACATCCTATTTTCCCCCACTACTTTTTCTAAAACGTGATCCATTTTAGGTAAGGGGTAATTATCTTTGAGAGAGGACTTATTTAGATTTTTGAAATCGACACACAGTCTAATTTCCCCGTTTTTCTTCCTAACCGGGACAGGGTTTGCTACCCAATCGAAATATCTCAGTGGTACAATTATCTTTGCATCCAAGAGTTTTTTAACTTCCCTTTCAATGACAGGCAATAAGATAGGGTTGATTTGTCTGAGTTTTTTTTTAAAGGGTTTAACACCGGGCTTCAGGGGTATCTTATGTTCGATCAAAGAGGTTTCATAGGTTCTCAGCTCTTCATATGACCAAGAAAAAACATATTTGTACTTTCTAAGAAACTCTACATATTTATTTTTGGTTTCTGTAGAGAGATATTTGGATAGTTTCACCATCCGAGGGTTTTCTTTAGTACCTACGTCACAGTCCTCAACTTCTTCAGGTTGAGACTGTAGGGTGAATAATCTTTCCAAGGGAATCAATCCCTTGGGGATATAGTTATTATTAAGAACGAGCATTCAATGATTCACAATTTTATCATGGAAATCTTGAGGATCCTCCCTTTCTTGCATGATCCAAATAGGATCATTTTTATTTTCTTGATCAGTATGCATTTTGACAAACTCATCTATTGATTCTAAAAATTTGTGAAGTTGTTCATCATCCTCAAAGACTTGCCAATGTTGTATGTTATTCGGTATTGAAGGTTGATGCCTCATTTGTATGTGATACTTTAATTTAAATGCGGTGGGAGGTGTGAAAGTTGAGGCTTCTTTGGCTAACACATCAGCCTGTTGGTTTTCAGCCCTTGGAACGAAATAAACATTCACAGAAGAGAAGAAGTTCTCGATCAGATCCCAGACACAATTCCTATAGGACCTCAACCTAGGATGTTTGGCCTGGTACTATCGGTTCACCTATTTTATGATTAACTCAGTGTCACCAAAGATTTGGAGTTTCTTTATTTTCATTCTCCTAGTTGCTTCTAATCCTAAAACTAAGGCTTCATACTCGCATACGTTATTTGTGTAGTCCACATTCCACTATAGACTATAAGAAAAGGGGATTACAAATTGATCATCAGGAGCCACAAGGAGTGCCCCTACTCCAGCTCCTAAGTAGGATGAAGCACTGTCAAAAAACATTTTCCATATACTAGTACTATATAAAAAAATAAAAAATAAACTTTTTCTATGTTTTCTTCTATACAATTTTCGTTTATACCTATCTCAAAATCGTCATCAAGAGATAATATACAATTTCCTAAATCTTGATCATCAATATATACAGGGTGGTTATTTGGTTTATGTGGATCACCTACTGTGAATGCCAACCTAGTTTCTCTGTATAACCACATGTATTTTCCTCCAAAAACTAGAATCATAGCATATGCCATGTCAAGTTGGAGAGATCCTCCAAGCTTGGCACCCCATGACCTAGATAAAAACATACCATATTTAGGAGGGATATCGATGACCACTACATCCATAAGAATGCTTTTTGCGGGTATTTGTGCCAAACCTACCACCAGGTCTTTAATCATGCCTATGCATTTGACTTTTCTTGAATCAAATGAATATAAGTCTCCATATGGTCTGGTGATTTCAAGACCTAGTTTCTCCATAATAGATTTTGGCATCACATTGTGAGATTCCCCAGAATATAGCATACAGTTATGGAGTAGGTGGTCAAACAAGGTTAACGTGATATAAAAGGGGGCCACAGTATCTCTCGCACCTTCTAAATGTGGACCGAAAACTATGTTCGTCTTGTCATATTCCAAGTTGATGACATCAGCCTGGCTTTTGTCTTCTGAAAAGATAATCATTTTGGTGATTTATTTTCTGTATATGGGATTTTTAACCAGTTCAACAAGTGGGATAGGGATTTTGATTTTATTTATTTCATTTTCTAGATTAAAATTTCCCAGGGCCTTGTCGCTTTCTATGTGTGGGGCCTCCATTCCTTTATTTTCAGCTTTTCTTTGTGATACAAAATTGGTTTCAGTCACAAGATCCTGTGTTTTCTCGGCGGGTGTTCCTACTGATTTTGACTTGACAGGTTGTGTGTCAGCGGTTTGGGTTTTTGCAGTTTTTTTCTCAGCAACCTTTGGAGCTACTTCATTAGTTTCGCCTCTAAGCAAGATATTTTTTGTTGGAACAATTGGAATATTCTTGTTCCTAGGTCTTAAATTATATTTCTCCTATAATTCAGCTATAATATCATTTGTGATACCCTGATAGGCCAAATCTTCAGACGTATCGTTGCTAACACTGTCTTCCGATGTAATTTCTTTATTTAAGGATTTTTCGTAATCTTGTCTTGATAAATAAGGTGATTTATTATCGTCGCCAAGATTATTAATATCCTCATCAAACTCTTCAAAATATTTGAGATATTCCTCTCCAATGAAGTTTTCACTTTTGAAGGGGGTTGGGATTTTTTTATCCTCATTTTTAATTGTTTTCTGTGGGGACTGAGGTTCAGGATTCCTTCTAAAATCCTTCCTGGGAAAATTATCCCTTTTCGATTTTTCTAGTTCCATTTTTGAGATCTTATTTGAAATTTCTCTAATTACCCTAGCCATCTAGTCTATTTTATCTCCTGAGGATTTACTCGATCCTGAGGATCCACCTTGTTCTTTGAATTTCCTATTTCCTTTGTTCTCGGTTTCTATTTTTTATTTTAATTTCCCTGATGCCATCATGTTCGATTCAATCTCGAGAGAATCATCTTGCATTTTCGTGAGATCTGTTGATATCCTTTCTCTCAATAATAAGGCGAAATCGGGATCAAAGGCGCTAGCAAAAGTCACCTTTGTTGTGGGTTGAGAAGCTTTGACCTCAACCGATATTTTACTATACAACTTGTTAAACCTTTGCGTGAACTCAAGAACAGATTCTGAGTTTTTCTTTCGAAGGGCTCCAAATTCAATTAGGTAATAGAGGTGGTCCTTCCTCTCACCCCATTGTCTAATAAAAGCACTTTCAAGTTCTTCATAAGATCTTAGAGATCCAGCTGCTAAGGCTCGGAACTAGGTCCTCACCCATCCCTTGAAAGTTTGAACGAGTCTAGAATAGACATCTTCGTGTTCAATTCTGAGGATGTCAGCAAATTGTTCAAAGAAATTTATGTGTTCTTGAGCGGTTAAATCTCCTTCCCTTGTAAATTTGGGAAGGATTTTCATATTATTTTTGAGAAGATCATATAGGGGAATTGGGAGGACAAGGGGGGCATATCTAGCAGCTACTTTAGGAAATATTCTAGGAAGCGGTACTTGGCCACCTGCTGGTCCTCCTGGGGCACCACCCCCAGCTCCAACACCTCCTTGTGCATCCATTGGTAGATTCGAGGCTAAAGCTTGGAATGCGTGAGAAGAAGGTTCACAGAAATCTAGGGAAAATACCTCAGGGAAAGAGAACGTATCATATGAGAGGGGAAGTGAGACAGATCTCTCAAGTGTTTCCGAAACGTTCAACAGTGCAAAATTAGGCTGACAAAAAGTATGTATGGGAAAAATGAATTGTCTAAAGGATCTTCGGGATTTTAAAATATTTTCCGGATCAGAGACTGGCGAGGTCTTCTTGTCGTCTGGGTTCTTTCTGGTGTTCTTTTGGCTAATATCCAGTTTACTTATCGTGGAGTCGCCAAGTGAAAAATAAAGGTAGCCTTAGAAGTTTTTCTATCTTTGTTCACTATCAATGAAAGAAAGTCTCAATGTCATTCTTCCCAGGGAAAAGTTTTGTTTCTTCGTTCCCCGACAACGACGCCAAAAAGATGTTGTTCTTGAATTTATACTTTAAGGCTCTAAATTATACCGTCAAGGCATCTGCAAATGTAAAGGTAATTAAAAGGTAAGAAACAAAAAGAAGGGTAAATCAGAGTTGGTTTCTCAACTACCTCTGTCTAGCTTCTCTTTGTTCTTGGATGTTGATATCTCTCTCAATAGCTACCCATGAACATTCTAATTCAACCCAGTTAGTCGTTGTTTGTAGAATAGTATTAAACAGATTTAAAGTGATGCTAGTTTTATCTTGGAGGCCAGGTTCTACGTTAGGTTGTCTATTGTTTGGGAAAATTAAGAGGATTAAAATTTTATTAAATTATAAGAAATTTTAGAAATTTTATTGCTTCAGTTTTGTGGGATGAAATGGAAAAGGAATTTCATGATTCAAAATAATAACATAATAACAGTAAAGGTTGTTTCTTGTACTTGAAGTAATTTGAGAATATTAAAATAAACACAAAGAAACACTGTTGAAGAATATGAGGCTTTAATCTTGAAAGAATCTCATACCATAATAGAAGAAGGGAAGAAAAAACAAAATTTCTAATGAATAATAAGATATAACCATCTAACAGACCTGTAGGTCTTGAAACTGTTGATAACAATCATAGAGGAAAAACTGTAAATAATTAGATAGTTGAATAAATTCAAACTATAGTAGAATATTAAATTAAACTATAGTTGATCATTGATTAGAAAGACATGGAATACAAGATATTGAAAGATATTGAAAACAGGGTGAAGGAAAACATAACTTCAAGGTGACAGAATTCAAAATCTCTTCTGCATCATTTATATTATCATAAAATCGGAGAACTTCTATTACAATCGGCTCCGAAAAAACCAAAAACCTCTTCTCGGTATTTTGAAAATATATTTATACATGATCACCAAATATTTTCCCATTGGTGATTAACTAACTTCCTAAGACTAGGGTTACATGAATGAACAATGTCGAACCGTTTACATTTCTATTTTAACAACTTTGTTATTGTTGGATTACTGAGAGGGGGGGTGAATCAGTAATAGAGCAATTTAACCATATAATCCAAGTGTTATATCAATGAAGCATTATTATCCAATAACTGCAGAGTAAATAAGCAATGAACAAATGAACAATCATACACATACACAGTATACCAATGTTTTACGTGGAAACCCAAATCGGGAGAAAACCACATAATGCTTTTTCTTATATGTCTTGAAGAATTACATTCATTGGAAGAACCAACTTCCTTTGTTTTCCAGCTGCAATTGGAAGGAGGCTCCAACCCCCTAGTTTCTCAGGCTACAACCTGAGGGAAGATCCAACTCCCCAATTCTCTGGCTACAACCAGAAGGAGGCTACAACCTCCTATGTTCTCTGGCTACAACCACCTGTCCTTGCCCCGTCCTACCACCCTTAAGTAGAAGTAAAATGATGAACCACTGTCACACTATCACTGTGAGATATATCGCCGTAAACCTGTACCAATAAATCTGAACCATGCATCAACCATGCATCAACCTGTACCATAAACAAGTGCATCAACCATGCACCAACCTGTAATCAACCTGTACCTTAAACAAGTGCATCAACCATGCACCAACCTCAACAGAAATCCCTCATCAATTTCATCAAAAAAATCTGATTTGTAGCTCTGTAATAGACCTGGTGTATATGATCACATTCCTGCAAACCTTCCTTAACTTTTAAAAACAAAAGACTAGCATTTTCATCAAACTTGTTTTTAGTCTCACATGCCTAGTTTTGGATTAGTCAACAACCCTGACTTGAAGTAATCATAACTTTTAACCTGTAATGTATAAAGATATGAAACTAATACACAATGTTATTCAGTGTGGTTTATGCAATTCCTCCAAGTGGAACTACTTGGAACCTCTCATAAAAGGAGTTATAGCAAAAATGGCATACCTTGCTGAATTCTGGCTTATTCTAGAGAGCGTCCTTGTAGAGCGTTCCCCGCACAAAATGTTTAATGAAATGATCTAAAACTATTAAACAGAATACTAAAGGCTTTACCCTAACCAACACATTTTGTCTCACTGAATTTGGATCTGTTATGAAGTATTTATGACATTTTTACCCGAAACACCTGCTTTTGACTAGTTTCAGGACTGGCCACAAACCCTATTTTCCACACAGTGTAACTCCAAAAATACAATGACCCACAAACTTATTTTTGAACCAAGAATACTTGGATATGTTTTATCACTTTCATAGCAATTTCAGGATCTGAATCATTATATAAAAAAGATTATAGTGAAAATGGTGAGATGACCTGAAAATAACATACCATAGAAAGCACCTTCAAAAGAATTTATCCTTCCTTGCATTTCGTCCTTCTTTTCTTCACTTTCCTCAGAATTTCGGCTAAGATATCATTTGTAAATATCGGACACCTATAGATATTCAATATTATCAAGTGTGATTCAAATGAGAGATCCTTTCCTCTTATTTATACTCTCCAAGTAGCTTCCTTAAAAACATATTCTAGGTCACTTGGCCCCACTTTCCTTATTTTAGGGTTGGGTCCACTTCTAATTTCTCCATTAAAATTATTATTGAAATAATTTATTTTGAATTCACTTTGAAT
>JASDQU010012349.1:159187-202111 GCA_032191745.1 Picea mariana
ATAATGATTCATCTATACATTTTTCTAACAATGCATCATATACCAATGGAACCACATCGATCCATCTTCATCATGTATCAATGAAAACTCATTGATCCATCTTCATCTATGCATTCTCATCAAGGACAATACATATTATATTACATCAATCATCAATCAATCAATCCGTTGACATCAATCAATAACTTGACATCAATCAATGACATTAATCAATCAAACCATTGGCATCAATGACAACATGATCCAACAGTTATTTCAATAATGAAAATATACAAAAAAGTATTTTCATGTCTGCATTGACGAACTTCCTTCTTCTGTCTTAAGACAATGAATACATTTCCCCAAAAACTTCACCAAAACTTTGGGAGCGTCTGGTATATATTTTTCCTCAAATATGAAGAACCTTTTATGTAGTTCGGGTAGACGATCTTAAATTATCTTCCTTGTGAACTTAATAGTTTGCAACTTTAATTTTGGTATCACTATCCATTTGTCAATTTCGGTGACATTGATTACCTTTATTTTTGGGATCTCCACCTTCATTTCCTCCAGATATTTCTCCTAATAACCCATGACAGTCATTTTTTCCAATATTCAATGAAGTTTTTTCTAAAAGATCAAAAATTCGTTGACAATCATCATTGACATCTCAGGTTATTCTTTTGTTTATGCAAGGTCTTCCTCCCACACTTTAAGTATTACATCTCCTTTAACCTGTTATGAAATGGATAGTTTTTGAATCTTTCCAACCTCTTCCTTTTTTGAAAGGGACACTACTTTTTGGAAAGTCGTTCTGGCCGCTTTCACTTCTTTTTCTTTCTGGAGAATATTCTCCAAGGATTTATTTGTTTCCTGAAAGTAATTCTGGACAACTCTCAGATTTGAAAACACTCTCTATTGTTCCTCTTCTATCTTCAAATGTATTCCCAATACCTGAGCCTGAAAAATTTCAAGCTCTACCACTTGATTTGAAATAGAGCTAATCTTATCTTGTAATTGTTTATTTGTTTCTTCTTTCTTTAGGACCTGTGCCTGAGTGACTTGTATTATCTTATTTTCTTCCTCTAAGCTTACTTTCATTTTCTGAATCTCTTGAATATCATTTAATCTAGCTTGTTCTAGACCCTTTTTTATTCCCCAACTGATATTTCTTTCGGTCTCTTTCAATTGACCCTGTAGCTGAGCTATCGTTTGGTCTTTCTATTCCAACATAGTTGTCAAACTGCCCACAGAACATAAATTCGTCAACGCTAAATCTCCCATCGTGCCTGCTATATCTATGGTGAATTATCCCTCTTTAAGATTTTTTCCATCTATGATGACCCTATGCTGTTTAACCATCATATCTCCTCTTGGATGAATTTCTTGTTTTAAGATTGCCTTTCTCTTTTTACTGAAAAAATAATCGGATGAAGGAATTTCATCCCTAGAAATAGGCTCAAGATCACTAACATACATAGATCCTTCGTGGGGGTTTCCATAAGTAGACTGCAATGGACTCAAGGAAGTAATGGGACTTCCAAGTTCTGTCGTTGTTGTTCCTCCTACCTTTTTTGGAACACTCTAAGGGGTTTCTGAAGGTGTTTCTAACTCCTTTCCTTTCCCTGTCTCTAATTTTTCTGACTGAGGGAATTTTGTTTCCTGTGAAGGCATTTCACCCTCCTTCATTTTCCCTTTTGTATTTTCTTTATCCTGTACATTTGTTTCAAAGCCTGGGGGAGGCCCTTCCTACTCTAGAGGTGGGGTCGCGGGTTCACCCTGCAAACTCTTTGGTGAACAACTTTTTCTATGTCTCTGGAACGACATGAAACCAACCTGTGAGTCAGGTGGCATGACCTGTACCCTGTTAAATACTTCTTCATAGGTTTTAACCTCCTTAAATATATCATCATAAATAGATGTTTCGTGCTCGTAGGCTTTCAAATTACAGTGCATCAAATGTCTACTTACTAATTGATATGGGTCATACGTTTTGTTCTCAATATCTACCAGTTTTATTTCTTCCAGTGCTTCAACCTCCACTTTAGAATGGCCTAGGTTTAGTAATGAAGATTTCTTGATATACAAAGGGAATCTTGGCCAGGATTTCTTCTGAGCCACCTTGAGATCTATTCCAATACCACCTTTTACTATTTGATGTGCTACTTCCCTCAATACCAGTCTATCTGGGAGGAATTTTGGTAGTGCGTGAGGGGGGATTGAGCACCCATAAACCCTAATATAAGAAAAGTTTTCATCAACAAACCAATTGGCTATTTCTTTGAGATTTTCTGAGACTAGCTCAGAAATGTGAGGGGGGTCGCAGCCATAAAACATTTTATGCAATGGGATTATTACAAAATGACAAATTTCATAAAATGCATTCTTATCATTTTCTTCCCAAAGTGCAGAATGATATTCATGAATGGGTTCTGGACAGGTTATATTCCAACTCCAATTCATCAAGGGAAAATGAGTCACATAGCAGATTGCATCCATAATCTACGCTGACATATAAAAGGCCATTGGTTGACCTTTAGATTTTGCAACTCTATTGTTCAAGATTTCTTGTGCTAGGTTATTCGATAGAATTTTACTCCAGTTGAAAGTGAATCCTTCTGAAGCTTCTTCTAAAAAGGGCACCCAATCTACATGAAAAAGACAGGGATCCTTTATCCCAAACAGTCTACACATCATATTAGCTACATAGACCATGTATTCATTCAAAGATGATGTGGCATAAACCCCCTGGGTATCGGCCCTAAACTTTGATGGACATCTTGACCAATCTCTAATTAAATAGGGATAAGTTCGGTCTGCCTCAGTACACTCTTTCCTTTGAAATTCAGCTAAAAACTCGGCATTAAAAGTGTACTTAGGATTCGGTGAGAGCTTATACATTACTTGTATATGTTCTAGCCTGAACGAGCCGACAATGACCCCTTGATTATTTAAGATGATCCTCGTCAGAATATCAACCTTTTCCAGGGCCCAACTGATCATATCATTATACGCCAAAAGCCGAGGGTGCACCGTGATCTTATGAAGCTCTAATTTTTCTATATCCCGAAAGTGATTATCAGAATCAATATGAGAATTCTTGAATTCGTATTCCAGTAATTCAGAGATTTGTGTCCAAGATTTAATGGAGTTGATAGCATGTGGTGTAGTGTCAGATATAATATCTCCTTCCTGTGTATCCTCACTCCTCTTTGGTGCCTTTTTTGGTGCCATGAATTTGAGTTATATGGAAAACCTGTCATAGAAAAGGAGTGTATGAGCTCTATTGAATGCATCTTGTACTTGATAGTATGAAACAGAAAAACTTTGCGAAACACAGACCTTCAAACTCTCTTTTTATTATGTTAACAATGAAGGGACTGACGTAGCTGACAAGAATTCAAAACATTTAATGCAGTAGATATTTACTAAGATACTCATTAGTGTCACGTATCACCAGTTATTTTTTATTTAAGTGGTCGCATTTTGGCGCTTTTGAATTTAAAAAAAATCGGAACATTTCATTCAATCGGAAACTGAAACGTGAACAAAACCTAAAATGATTGATTAACATTAATCATGCTTTCAAAACAGAGTTAATTTAGACTAATCATAGATCAAGAGTCAAGATTTTGTATTTCGGGATTTCGGGGATCGAGTTGACAAGAGGTATGTTATCACCGAATCCCAACTTTCGAAATCGCGAAATCACGACAAGATTAATTAAGACTTAAATTCGCTTTAGCAAAATAATTGATCGGTATTAAGAGATTCGAGATTTCGGGGATCGTGTTGACAGGAAGTATGTCATCGATGAATCCTAATTTCTGAAATTGCGAAATCATTAACTTAAGCCTTAAATTGCGATATTAGCGAATTAATTAATCAGGATTAAGGATTAACCTCCAAACGGAGTTAATTTAGATTAATATAGATTTTGAGTCGAGATTTTGCGTTTTGGGATTTCGGGGATCGATTTGACAAGAGGTATGTTATCGCTACATCCCAATTTCTGAAATTCCGAAATTGCGACATGTTTAAATTAGGACTTAATTCCATTCTAATTAATCATGATTAAGGATAAAACAGGATTAACATTTTAACACAAATTATGGGTCGGGATTTCGTATTTCGGGATTTCGGGGATCGTGTTGACAGGAAGTATGTCATCGATGAATCCCAATTTCCGAAATTGTGAAATGATTAACTTAAGCCTTAAATTTCGATATTAGATAATTAATTAATCAGGATTAAGGATTAACCTCCAAACGAAGTTAATTTAGATTAATATAGATTTTGAGTCGGGATTTCGCGTTTCGGGATTTCGGGGATCGAGTTGACAAGAGGTATGTTATCGCTACATCCTGATTTCCGAAATTCCAAAATCGCGACATGTTTAAATTAGGAATTAATTCCATTCTAACTAATCAGGATTAAGGATAAAATAGGATTAACATTTTAACACAAATTATGCGTCGCGATTTCGCGTTTCGATATTTCGGGGATCGTGTTGACAAGAAATATGTCATCGATGAATCCCAATTTCTGAAATTGTGAAATGATTAACTTAAGCCTTACCTTTTTGCGTTAGTGAATTAATTAGAATTTTAACTAACTCTCATTCTTTCGGGAAATTGGGGATCGAGATTTCATGATTCAATATGTATTGAAATATATGTTCTCAGCAAAATCCAAATCCCGAAAACGTTTTAAAGTTAATCTTAACTCTATTAGGTTTAAAGCTTATCATGATTAAAATAATTTTATAGAAAATGCGTCGGGATTCTTATAACACTTTAGGTTTTTTGCCTTCTATTATTTAAAGAATACAGTTTTTCGAGAAATCGGTACTGGTCGCTTGGGAATGATAACGAAGCTTATGCTTTATGAAAAGCTGAAACCCGAAAAAGGAAAGTTTAGGTCTTAGGGATAAAAAAAATTAAGAATTGTTTCAACAGGTTGTAATCCTTTTTATCTTGAAATTGAATTAAAGATTTTATCCTTGTACCAAAACCTTATGTTTACATGCTTTTGCTAATTTGTGCGTTTATATCTATTCTAAACTTTTAAAGTGATGAATAGAGATTTCATATGTTGTTGGATTGTATTCCTAACCTTTTGCAAGTTATATTTGGGAGGATATCTGTGATCTAAGAGGTGACAACAAATGAAAGAGGTCTACACCAACCGTAAGGACTAAAGGTGCACTCATTAACTCTCTTTCCTTTCTCTCTTGTCATTTTGTTTAGATGGTTTTGGGGTATATGAAGGGTAGAAAATTCTTTTAAGGGAGTTACTACTCTACCTTTACCTTAGACCGAGTATAGGGGGATTTTCCCCATAGTAAAATTGGTGACTCCACTGGGGAGTATCTCTAGGGTCTTAGGGGGAGATTTTGGTTTGATTTGATTTTTTCAGTTTCTTTTTGAGTTTTCCAAGTTTCGTGTTAAAATCAATGATTAACACTTAAAATAAACTAGACTTTTGATTATAGGGTTCACCAAGTAGTCTAGGCTCTAGCGCTTTGAAATAGGTGTGAAAAGGAAACTCTTCAAGGCTACTTAAAAAAACATAAGTGTCTATGATAGGTAGTGTCAGAGTCCATTTTCGTAAGATTCATCTAGGACCCCCCTCTAACACAAGGGATAAACACGAGGTCATGTGAGGAAAGGTAGAGGAGATAACCCCTCCAAATTTGAACCGAGTGTCAGGCTGTTGTATTAAAGATTTTTAATTACCTGAAAACACTAAATTGTCAAACTAGGGTAAGTGAACTTAGAGTTGCTACACTATATGTGCTGGTAAGATTCTAATTCCTATCTAAAGGTTATTCTGAGAAGAAAACACAAACTTACTCTTAGAAACTGAACCCTAATGATTATCTTAAAACTAATCATATCTTGTCTAATTCATCAAATGGAAACAGTTCTGAGTTTAAGTAAAGATATTTCTATTCATAATCTAATGTAATCACCCAAGACTATTTACCATTATCTTAAACATCTAATCATCATCATATCTGTCTAAACCATAAAAGAGAGATCATTTTAAAAACCTTTTAATCTAAGCATCAAGCTGTTCTAAATCTAACATAGGTGAAACAAATAAATGTCCTATTTTACCCTACAGGTACTGGAAGATTCCTTTAATCATACTATAAGCTAGCTATCCTAACAGAACGGAGTAATTCTAAACTCAAATTATCTTTAAATCATGATCAAACTGGAAACTGGAAAACAGAGCAAATCTAAATTAAGCACTTGGTTCATTCTTCAAATTCTACAAGGATAAATAACTCATTCAACATTCATCGATCTATAATATAATATCAAACTGAAAATGATCTAATCGAAAAATGGCTAAGGCAGAATTTAACAGAGTAATTTCGAGTTCAAAAACTAACTCACATGCAGATTCTAGAACTAAAAATAAACTAACTCTACTATGGAAAAGAGACAGTGAATTGAACCTATTGGTGGGCCCAACCAAGAGGTGCAATCGCCCTAAAAAGAAACTAGAGCTACTCAGATTATTCCATGCAAAAATTGTTTCATACTTCACGCTCCATAATTCATAAACAAACTCAAATCATTTTAAAAACGAATAACATAACACATATCAAATTGTATTTTCAGAAATTGTATCACATAGTATATCGTAAACAACGTTTCTTGAGAGCGATCCCAGTTTATATAGATCCTCTCCAAATAGTTTTGAACATAGGTGCATTAATCTAAGTGAATCTTAGATCCAAAAATGACTCATAGTCAGTTAAAACTAACTTCATAGCTTCATGACACGCAGTGTCAAGAAGCGTGGATCATAAAGCATTATAATAAAACAGTTCTACAATCTTGCCCTGAGTCATCATATTGAGTTATGACTCAATCAATTATATGAATCGGACTGTCAATCCAATTTGGCCATGTCGTGCAAGTCTTTGGCATCTCCACTAAGTGCGAGCTGGTACCTGGTACTGATAAGTCTGTTTCAAGGGAAAAAGTACCTAACTCATGTCACGTTAGTATCAATATTAGTTTAAAATATCAAAATACATTAAAAATAACTTGAATCATAGGAATACCTTGAATAGCCCCATTTAGTTGTAAAAGGATGTCAAATGTGTCATGGTAAGGCTAGAAGGAAATGATACTAGATATGAAAATGGGGGTATATCTGACATGATATAGGAAAAAATATAGTCAAAACTGGAGACTAACATTCCCCCAAGCTAAAGTCTTTGCCTGTCCTCAAACAACAAAAAGTCAAAAACTAAGATTCATCAGAGTGTTGCAGCAACTGCAACCAACATTTGCAATTTCTCATGTTTTTTCATGTTTCTGATTTCCTTTTTAAGAACTCGATTAATGGTGATGTGCTTCCTGGCAATTTTTTGCAGTCTCCTATTCTTCTGAAAAAGACCTTTATTTTTTTTTTTAATCGTTCAATCTTTGACGAGAAGTGATCTTGCCTGAGTTTCATAAGTTCATTTTTTGTTTTGATGTGTTGATCCAGTATGGTATATTCATGTAACTTCTCTTTTAACCTGTGATTCTTGTTTTCCAATCTCACTACCATTGGTTGCAAGGATCTACCGGAAGAGATGTCACAGTAAGATATGAATGTTTTACCATGACCTTGTTGTGTTTGAGGGTTGGATGCATGAGTGAACTCATCTGGTATTTGAACATGGGTGTCGACTGGACTAGATTCATGAGTAAACTCATCATATACTTGAACAGGGTTGTCGACTAGACTGAGTTCATGAGTGAACTCCTCATACACCTAAACAGGGGTATCAAATGGCATTTGAATTGGCTTGTCCCACTCAATTTTTTTGGGTGCATTATCTTTCCGATTGACTTTACAGACTTTTCGAATCAATTGGGAGAGAGTCCATGTCATCTCAGAAGACTCTGGAGCCTCCTCATGATGATCCATACTTTTTAATCTTTCCTGGAATGGGTAACTAGGAACGGAGTTATCCATGTTTGACAGTGTGTGTGTGCATTTTCGTTTGGGATTTCTCCTAGGTTTGTCGATTAACTCCTCAAGTTGTTCCACATCAATAATATTTTTAGCAGTTGGAGGAGAAATTAGAATTTCAACATTCGCCTCTGTAGGGACAGTGTTTTCCACTCTTTCATAGTTAGTTTCCACACCATCAAAACCATGGAAAAAAAATGAATTTTTTGTACCAGGATTATCATCTCTGGCCTCAATTGTGCAGTCTGGTGTATTTTCAGGGTCATCACAGATTTTGGTCAAGGTTTTAACACCCTTTTTCTTAGAGTTAGACTTCTTCTGTGGAGGAGTGGACTCAATATTTTTATATTTAGATTTGTTAGAAACTAGGGTTCTTACAACGAACATATCCCAAGATTCATGTTTGTGGGATAACACAAACTTAACCAAAATTTTGACAAGACCAAAATGAAACAAACTACCTCTAAAATCTTTGGCTTTGCGAACTTGTTCTGCCATTTTCTTCAAACTCTTCAACAGAAAATAGGGGATGTTCACCAAATGGTTACCTTTGAAATGTAGTAGGAGTCAAGCATGACATGGAAACACGATCATGTACCGACCTTCGCAAGTGAGGTAGATTTGGAGTATGCATAGAAACTGAGCCCATTTTGGTTCCAACCATGACCTTGATGTGCCTTCTGACCATTGTAATTTTCGATACTGGGGTTGTAGGAGCTGCGTGCAACGCTTCTTGTCGACTGTTTGGCCCTTCATCCATTTCTGACCAGTGCTGGGTAATTGAATTGCTTCGGAAATGAATTTCTTTGTGACTTCAAATTCCAGCTCGCCCACTTTAGCTAGTCCACCATGAAAGTGCAGAGCGAATTGAAGTGTAATCGTATCATCATACCCATCAAATTTCTTGAAGAATGACTCCCATCCAACTTTCTGAAAAATGTGTTTGGTGGCTTCATACTCGGGAAGAGCCTCCAAATCTGCATAAGTCTCAGGTTCATGACGATTCGCCACCATAATTCCACTCAGTATAACAGGAGAGGTCCAAAGGTGAGCAATAGAATTAGATGAGGGCAATAGAGGAATAGATTATGATGTGTGAAATAGGTCATGAGAGGAATTATAGAAGGACGTTTGAAATGTTGTGAGGATCAATAGCGTGTGAAGAAATGATGAGGGTTGTACACCTTTTCAAAATATCATTACATATGAATCATGTCGAATTCAACCAAGATAATGCAGTGCATTTCCCATGATATGAAATGTCAAGAAGGATTGGCTTGTTAAGTATAGAGTATAGGGATAATGAAATTTTATGGAGTATCAAGGCATTCCTAATTCAAATTATTAATATGTAATTTAATACATTAAACTAACATGAAACTAAGTGTACCTGAGTTCGATTACCTACTCCTTGTTATGCGTTTCTTACTGTAGAGATCTTTGAAGTCAAGTTTGAATCTGGAGAGATTCAAAATTGTAACTGGAATTCGTACTGTTGATAACCACTGTAACTAATGGATTATGTCTAGCACTGACTGGTACTGATGAAATAACCCGAAATCTGCAGAGAAACTTAAACCAATAATAACTTGCTGAGAAAAAGACTTCTTGTTTATAAAAGAAAATTATCTGATGGTTATCCCTGAACCTATCTTTTGTTTATTCCTTAAAGGAACTAATTAAAATTATGTCTTCAACAACTTTGAAATATCCCTGATCCAGCTGATCAAGATATTTTCTACGGTTCTAATGCTCTAGCATGCCGATCTGATACACTGGGGGTTTCTGGATGCGTTTTAGTTGTGTGTTTGAGGTGTTCTTCGGTTATTGTGGTTGCATGTTGGTTATTGCAGGTGCATGTGGGTTATTACATGTGCATGTTGCATATTTAATGTTTAACAATCATAAAAGAGTGCATGCAAGAGTATAGAATGTCAACTTCTCAATAACATGAATAATAACGGTTCAAGCATGGAAATACAATAGCCTACTAGAAATATAGAATCTAGACGTCAGTAAGATCTCTTGGATCTGTACTAGAATACAATAGAATAACAAAAAATACCTGTGATCATATGAATATAGAAGATCTGATGCATGCACGGATAGATCAGCAAAAATGAGCGATTCCGGAGAAATACGGTAATCGCTACCAGCTGGAAAACCTGATCTAAAGAACCCACCATCAGAATGTGCTTGAAAATACTCCAATAGATGTTCCCTAGTCTCTATACTGGAATATATGTTTGTCAGAACTCGGATCGGACCTCTACGGCACGGATATGGACCCCTGGGGGGTTTGCGCCCCTCCTTGGACACTGAATGTGCCCCAAAATATTCCACCATCGGAATTGGCTGCTATATGGCTCAAAACGATCGTCTCGTCCAATGATGAAATGGGTCGAAAGAGTTTGGTTGGATATACCCTGGAACATCTGCATGCAACGCCAAACGTCTGTCCAGAATGACTGTGCCCAAAATGGTTGGATGGATCGATCTGCAAGATTCCATCATCGGAATCTGATGACAGATGGCTCAATGAAAGCACCCTGGCTGGATCTCTACTGGGTCGGAATGAATCTGCAATTGGGACACAGGTCTACTACAGATCTCTGAATCTTCAAAATAGCTTGCGCCCTCCTTGGCTAAGCTATGCCCTCCACACTGAATACTCCTAAAATGAATGGTGAAATACCTGGATGGTATCTCTTATGGGCTAGGGTGTGTCTCTCAACATTGAAACCGATCAAGGGTGGTGGTTTCCTCCAGAAATCCACAAAACAGTAAGGTTGGCTCTCCTCCTCCTCTGGAAGCTCTCAACATCAAATCATAACAATGCATAATGAGGAATTAGGTCAAATTCCTCCATTTATATATTTCCTGACCTAATTCTTCATTGACATCACTTAACCTAGGCACCTTTCCTCCTAAGTGATTTATTTATCAATTAAGTCCCCCCCCCTTATCACCTTTTCATTCTAATTCTCCGTTGACTTAGGCTTAAGTGACTTTTCCTAAGTATTTTGGCTTAATTCATCATTTAGCCGTTAATTCCTCCTTATTTCTCCATCTGGTTCCATGTTTGTGCCTGACTATAGTCTATGGGAATATATAGACTACTAAGTCACTCTCTGCTGGCCTAATCTTGGGGACAGGACATCACAGTCCTCCCTTCCCGAGATTGCTTGTCCTCAAGCAACATCAATCCTGGGTGCTGCAGAATATGCTCTCTCTCCCATGTGGCATCCTCCACTGGAAGACCCCTCCATCTAACCAAGCACTCTCTGATGATCCTACTCCTCAATCTGCATTCTCTTTGCTCTAGTACCTCCTCTGGCACTAGTTCCAACTGACCCTCCTCATCCAAGGGTGGAAACTCCTGTGAAAGGATAATCTGTTGTCCCACTACCTTTTTAAGGTAAGAGACATGAAAGACGTTATGAATCTTGATACCCTCTGGTATCTCTAGCTCATATTCCACCTCGCCTATCCTCCTGATGACTTTGTATGGTCCATAGAACTTTGGCTTCAGTTTATCTGCTCCACTCCTCTTAAAGGAAGATTGTCGGTATGGTTGCAATCGCAGGAAAACCAAGTCTCCTACCTCAAAACTGCACTCAACTCTGTGTCGACTCTGCATATATCTTCTGTTGATTCTGAGTTGACTGTAAGTTCTCCTTTGTTGATTGCAGGATCCTTTGACTCTCCTCCACCCAATCCTTGGCCCCCGGGACCCTACTATCCCCAAATACAGTATCTATAAGGGATGGTACATCGTATCCATACAATTCCTTGAATGGTGACATCCTGATGGACATATGGTAAGTTGTGTTGTAGCAATACTCACTCATATGTAACCATCTCACCCAAGTGCATTGTTGTCCCCTCACATAGTTCCTCAGATACCCTTCCACCCATTTGTTGACAATCTTTGTCTGCCCATCTGTCTGTGGGTGGTAGCTGGTACTCGTGTCTAACGATGTGCCTGTCAATCTGAAAAGCTCCTGCCAAAATGCGTTGATGAAGCACCCATCCCTATCACTGACTATCTTCCTGGGTAACCCATGCAACCGGAATACCTCCCTGTATAACAACTCTGCTACATGTATGGTCTTGTAGTCGGTGGGTATGGAAAATAAATGTGTGAACTTGGTCAGTCTATCGACCACTACAAATATACAGTCCCTTCCCTGCACTCTAGGGAGGCCTGTAATGAAATCCATGGAAATGCTCTCCCATTTCTGCTTTGGAATGGGTAGAGGCTGAAGTAACCCTATGGGATCTGTCTGCTCGGACTTGTTCTGCTGAAAATTCATGCACTCTCGTATGTGTTTCAGCACGTCATCCTTGAGACCCTTGGTGCTCCCAGCTGTGAAAAAACCTTGACAAACCGCCTGTAGTAACTGCATAACCCAAAGAATCCTCTCAGCTCCATGAGATTCTTGGGCGTTGGCCAATCCACAATGGCTCTGATCTTTTCCTAGTGAACTTGTACTCCCTACCCACTGATGATATGCCCTAAGTACAGTAGTTCCCTCATGCCAAATTCACATTTGGATTCCTTGGCATATAAAGACTGGGTCTTCATAATATCCAAGAACTTCTTCAAATGTGCTAAATGCTCATCCCATGTCTTGTTGTAAATCAATATATCGTTGAAGAATACCAGAATGTACTTCCTCAACTGTCCTCTAAAGATACGGTTCATGCAAGATTGGAAAGTGGTTGGTGCGTTGGTCAGTCCAAATGGCATGACCAAGAACTCAAAATGTCTGAAATGGCATCGGAATGTTGTCTTCTCAATATCCTGCTCCTTGATGTTGATCTGATGGTATCCTGAACGTAGATCAATCTTGCTGAAGAAAACTGCCCCATGTAACTCATTCATCAACTCATCTATGCGTGGAATAGGGTAACGATTCTTGATCGTTTTCTTGTTGAATGCTCTGTAATTGATGCACATCCATAGTGTGCCATCCTTCTTCAGTACCAGTACTATTGAAGATGCAAAAGGACTCCTGTTGGGCCTGATATGCCCCATAGCGAGCAATTCTTTGATTGATTTCTCAATTTCATCCTTAAATTTCTTGGGGTGTCTATAAGGTGCTATAATCATTGGTGTAGCCCCTGCCTCTAACTCAATCATGTGCTCAAAACCCCTGTCTGGCGGTCTCCCTAGTGGTATCAGCCCAAATACTGGCTCATATCGTCCGAGAAGCTCTTTCATCTGTGGGTGGTACTGCTCCCGACCCTTTGAGTCTTTTCGTGTGGTGATCCAACACTCTGCTGCGTAAGCCACATCACCATGATGAAAAATCCTCTCCATCCTCTTTGTCGATACTGCTCGAGGCACCCCTGTAGACATGCCTCTCAGCACAAATCTTGATCTGTTGGCATCTCTGAAGCTCATGGTCAACGTCTTATATTTGAACCCAATCTCCCCCAATGAATATAACCACTGTACTCCCAACAAGACATCTGTATCTGATAGGTCCACTACATAAAAAGTGTTTTTCAAGGTGTACTTGTCAAATTTGACCTCTAGGTCAGGGATCATGTCCAAGCATGACATCGTGTATCCATTGGCCACTGCCACATGGAATCCCTCAAACTCCTTTGTGCTTAACCCTCTCCTGGCTACCAAAGATGCATCTATGAAATTGTGGGTGGCCCCACCGTCAACTAAATATGTCATGCACTGCCCTTGTACAAGGCCCTTGAGCCTGAGAGTGTTGTACCTGGGTACTCCTAAAAGGGTGACTATGGTTCCCCCTTTCACCTCTCTACGAGGTTTGGCCTCCTTCTAGGGCTTGGCCCTACCCAGTATATGAGGTTTCTTCGGCTGCTGCTCTGGCTCATGTGTGGTCTCAGTCTCTGAATCACTGTCTGTCGATGCCTGAATATCCTCATCCTCCTCCTCACTACCTGATTCCACCTCAATATAGTGGATCTGTCCCTTCCCCATGCATCTATGCCCAGGGACCCAAGGATCTCTGCAGGAGAAGAAAAGATTCTTCCTCATCAAATCCCGTCGTGTATCATCATCCAACTTGGGCTTTCCCTTCCATTCCCTTGGAAGATTCTTCGGATCCTTGTCTCTCTGTGGTACAAAAGGTTTAGTGAAAGGTTTAGTTTTTGGCACCGAATCTGCCAAATCTCTAGTGCGTCAAATGACATCCTACAAGGAATGAGGTCGGTATGCCTTCACCCAACCTCTCAAGGGTTCTGTGAGCCCTTCGGTGAATAGCATGACCAATCGCGGCTCATATATGTCTGTCACTACCTACTCTCTAAAACTCCGAAATGAATGCCTCTGCTATGCCAGTTTGTCTCAACTGGGCTAAATCTCTGAAGTGGATCTCGGGATCCCTCCTATCAAATCTATCCATGAGTCTCTCTATGAACTCTCTGTAGGAGGTGATGTGATTGTGACCCAATGTCACCAATCCATGATACCACCACTCATGTGCCTCACCCTCCAAGTGTAGGGTGGCAAAACTGATGGCCTCTGCCTCGATCATCTGGTTGAGCTTGTAAAAGGTATCTAGTTTCTGTACCCAAGCTCTGGCAATGCATCTGGATGATTCGTCAAAAGAAGGTATGGTGAGTTTAACAACTTTCAAGATGAAGTCAATGTTATTCCCCTGCTGTTGCTGCTGCTTCCCTCCCCTATGTGGCTCTCTAGGCCAGTTCCTGAGTCTGAGTCCACAATAATCGACTAAGGTCATGTCCTGATGAAAGTCATGGACCAAGGCCGCATACTCTCTCTGATACTCTGCAATTTCCTCTGCATGTGTGGTCAGTCTCTGTGCTATCGGTATCTGTGCTGCTATCGGGGTTTCCCTCTAGAAACTGGGAAACAACGGACGTGGAATCCTACTCGCAGAGGTATACATGCGAGTGGGTGACTGGGGTCTACTGCCTACCCCTGAGTTCCCATGCACTGCATGTGGGCCTTGAGTGCCTGAAATATCTACCATGGCTAGTCTATCTACTACTTGGGCCAAAGAATGAGACATGGTCCGCTAGATAGCTAGCATGTCACTGATAATCTGCATGAAGGCTACGTCTGGATCCACTGGGGCCTTACCACTGCCCTATGGTCATTCATACCTGTCACCTAGCCTCTTCTCTGCTTTGCGCTCAGCCTCGCGCTTTTCTCATCGCTCTGCTTCTCTAAGTGCCTCTTCCTCTTCCTCTGAATTGGGAGGAAAGGGAGGAAAGTTAGGTCTGTCCCTTCTTCTCCAGCGTCGATTGTACGTGACATATTCGTCACCTTCGTGCTCACGAACATCTGGTTCTTCTGTTGGATTCATGGTCTTTACTCATAGGCTAGCAGGACTAAATCTTTGATACCACTGAAATATTCTTGATCTGGCTGATCAAGATATTTGCTACGGTTCTAATGTTCTGGCATGCTGATCTGATACACTGGGGGTTTTTGGATGCGTTTTAGATGTGTGTTTGAGGTGTTCTTTCGTTATTGTGGTTGCATGTTGGTTATTGTATGTGCATGTGGGTTATTACATGTGCATGTTTCATATTTAATGTTTAACAATCATAAAAGAGTGCATGCAAGAGTATAGAATGTAAACTGCTCAATAACATGAATAATAATGGTTCAAGCATGGAAATACAATAGCCTACTGGAAATATAGAATCTAGACGTCAGTAAGATCTCCTGGATCTGTACTGGAATACAATAGAATAACAAAAAATACCCCTGATCATACGAAGATAGCAGATCTGATGCATGCACGGATAGGTCAGCAAAAATGAGCAATTCTGGAGAAATACGATAACCGCTACCAGCTGGAAAACCGGATCTGAAGAACACAGCGTCAGAATGTGCTCAGAACTACTCCAATAGATGCACCCTGTTCTCTATACTGGAATATATGTCCGTTGAAACTCGGATCAGACCTCTACGGCACGGATCGGGACCCCTGTGGGGTTTCCACCCCTCCTTGGACACTGAATGTGCCCCAAAAGATTCCACCTTCAGAATCGGTTGCTATATGGCTCAAAACGATCATCTCGTCAAATGATGAAATGGGTCAGAAGATTTTGGCTGGATCTGCCCTGGAACATCTGCATGCAATGCCAAACGTCTGTCCGAAATGACTGCGCCCAAAATGGCTGGATGGATTGATCTACAAGATTCCACCGTCAGAATATGATGATAGATGGCTCAATGGAAGCGCCCTGAATGGATCTCTACTGGGTCAGAATGAATCTGCAATCGGGACATAGGTCTACTACAGATCTCTAAATCCTCAAAATAGCTTGCGCCCTCCTTGGCTGAGCTGTGCCCTCCACACTGAGTACTCCTGAAATGAATGGTGAAATACCTAGATGATATCTCCAATGGTATAGGGTGTGTCTCTCAACACCGAAACCAATCAAGGGTGGTGGTTTCCTCTAGAAATCCACAAAACAGTAAGGTCGGCTCTCCTCCTCCTCTAGAATCTCTCAACATCAAATCATAACAATGCATAATGAGGAATTAGGTCAAATTCCTCCATTTATATATTTTCGACCTAATTCTTCATTGACATCACTTAACCTAGGTTCCTTTCCTCCTAAGTGATTTATTTTTCAATTAAGTCCCCCCCCCTTATCACCTTTTCATTCTAATTCTCCGTTGACTTAGGCATAAGTGACTTTTCCTAAGTATTTTGGCTTAATTCATCGTTTAGCAGTTAATTCCTCCTTATTTTTCCATCTGGTTCCATGTTTGTGCCTAACTATAGTCTACGGGAACATATAGACTACTAATTCACTTCCTGTTGGCCTGATCTTGGGGACGGGACATCACAAGCTTCAAAGATTTAACCCATGGTACAATTCTTATTTGTGTGAATAAATGTTCTAGAGTTGAACACAAAAAGAAATCATTGGATTACTGGCCATTAATGAATGTCGTTAACCAATGCGAGATGACCCACCAGTGATGTCAATGGGCCTCAAGGTACCTATAGTACATCATAACAAGTACAAATAAAGGTCTTGGTGTTGATTCACCTGTAGGATCTATCAACCAAGAGACATGGATGTATTCCCATGGTTGTTAGCAAGGAAATCTGCCATTGAGGCATGCAGATCCCAGGGTACTAAGTAGTCTCTAATCTCTACTCCAGATAAGGTGTTGGTGTCGATGGAGTGAGACTTGTTGGAAGGTGGATATTAACGTATTCCACATCATCCAATGTGAGTGCATATAGAAATCTTGCAGAGAATAATTTTTGGAACAATAATCACTTACTTGTGGATTTTATGAGCCCAAGTTAGTATATGCTCATTGCTTTCTCATGTTTTGAGAGTCTGAGAAAATGCTAAAAGAAAACTCTAGGGGGGTTTCTTTCCCATCATAATCTATCAGGCCTAGTAAAGAATAATCATATCCCTGATAAATTCCCCTTTCATACTTTAATGAGCAATTCAAAGGGAGCAAACAAGCTCAAATTTATCAATTTCAAAACAAGACAGTGCATATTGATAAGAAAATTTCATAAAATAAAATGGTCTTACCTTCTTACCTGTTGTGAAAAAGTGATGAAGTTCAATTATGTACTTGCTTTAAAAATCCTGTAAAACTGAAAACAATATGTCAACATATCCAAAAAAATGTTTTTTTTTTCATATATAATTTGTATTGTGTAATTTTTTTATTTTCTATTGAAATTTTGTTATTTACAAAGTCTTGAAACAACAAAAATGATCAAGGATTACCAGGAGGAGAATACTCTTCTCCTACTATCTTTATTTCTGGTTGTTTAGCAATTTCCTGTAGAAAATCATCTCTTGACAAAGGTTTGTTATACACTTTTAATCTATGTCCACTTACTACAAAGGAATTTTGAAAGTCATCTATGGTCTTGATTCTGACAGATCCATTATCAAAAACAATTTCCACTTCATAAGGTCCCAACCATATTGTCGTAAGTTTTCCTTTGAAAGTTTTATATTTGGAATCAAAGAGCAATGCCCAGTCCCCTGGCTGAAAATGCTTTTTCTTAATGTATTTATCATGCCATTTGCTACGTTGATTTTGTACAAGGATATTTCTTTGAATAGCATCTTGCCTAATTTCTCCCAATTCATTTAGTTGCATAACTCTTTGTTTCTGTGCCTCATCCAAATTCAATCCCAAATTTGCTGCTATGCGGAAGGTATGAATATGAAATTCTATGGGAAGGAGAATTTTCTTTCCAAATACCAATTCATAAGGGGTATGACCAGTGGTATTTCTCCACGTAATCCGATATGCCCATAAAGCCTCTGGAAGTCTATCCGCCCAATATTTGTGATGTAAATGTATTGTCTTGGTCAGAATAGCTTCTAGAACTTTATTCGTGGATTCCACTTTCCCATTGGCTTGTATATGGTATGGGAAAGACTTACAGTGTTTTATCCCATATTTATCTGTGAGTTCCTTCATCAACTTAGAAGTAAATTGGGCACCTTGATCAGTAACAATCTCTCGTGGAACACCGAAGCGGGTAAAGATATCTTCATAAATAAATTCAACCACTGATTTCTCAGTTGTTTGATATAAGGATTTTGCATCTACTCACTTGGTCACAAAATCTGTACAAACCAAGATGTACTTCTTCTTCCTTGACATTGGGGAAATCGGTCCTACAAAATCAAGTGCCCATTTATCAAATGGTTCAATCACAACCTGCGGTCGTAAGGGCATCTCGTCTGCTACGGTAGGTCTTCCCATCCTATGACAACTATCGCATCTTCTTACATATTTTGTTGCATCCTTAAAGAATGTCGGCCAATAATATCCTGATTGTAAGACTTTATATGTCGTTCTCTAACCAAATAAATGTCCTCCATATGGCCCATCATGACAGGCCTGAAGGATATCGGGAATCTCATCTTCCCGAACGCATCTCCTAATGATCATATCAGGACTTGTATAGAAAAGATCACTTCCTACCCAAGAGTAATAAGCACTTTGATGGACAATTCTTTTCTTTTGTGGTGGTGACAAATGAGCTAGCAGTCTCCATGTAGCTAAGTAATTTTCCATATCTGCAAACCAAGGGGTCTTAAAAGACACTGAAAATAGATGTTCATCAGGGAAATTATCATTCACTGGAATGTCAGTACTATCTTGAGGAATATGAGAAAGAAAATCTGCAACTACATTTTCTTTTCCTGGCCGATAAACTATAGTGATGTTAAATTCTTGAAGTAGCAAAAGCCATCGTGTGATTCTTCCAGTAGTAACTGGTTTGTTCATCAAAAATCTAATAGTAGAATGGTTGGTATGTAAAAAAACCTCATATTCAGTGATGTAATGACGAAATTTGTTAATGGCATGAACTACAACCAAAAATTCCTTCTCTGTTACAGTGTAGTTCAATTCGGGGGGAGTAAGGTTTTTGCTAGTGAAGTAAATTACATAGTTTTGTTGGTTTTCTTTTTTTCCAAGAACTCCTCCTAAAGAAGTGTTTGAGGCATCAGTTGAAATATGGAAAGGAAGATACCAATTTGGTCCTCTTAGAATAGGTTCCATGGACAATTTTCCTTTCAAATTCTCAAAAGCATTCTGACAATTGTTATCCCAACAAAATTCTGCATCTTTTTCTAACAGTTTAAACATGGGGTTGGCTATGTTTGTAAAGTTTTCCATAAATCGGCGATAATATCCAGCATGTCCCAAAAATCTTCGCACATCTTTTTGGGTTTTTGGAGAGGAAAGTTTAACTATCACTTCAATTTTGGCTGGATCAACTTTAATTCCTTCTGCAGACAAATGATGACCCAACACTATTCCCTCAGTTAATAGTATTTTACATTTTTCATGACTAAGGGATAAATTTGATTCCTGACAGCGAATCAAGACTTTCTCAAGATTACTTAAGGCTTCTTCGAAAGTGTTACCATAAATAGTAAAATCGTCCATGTACACTTCCACACAATCATGAATTAAGTCAACAAAAATCCCAAGGACTACTCTCTGAAATGTAGCAGGAGCATTGCATAGTCCAAAAGGTAGCACTTTATAAGCATAATTTCCCCAAGGACACATAAATGTTGTTTTGTCCTTGTCTTCAGGAGCAATTTGAATCTGATTGTATCCACTATATCCATCGAGAAAGGAAAAGTATATTTTTCCAGCCAAGGTATCCAAAACCTAATCTATAAAGGGAAAGGGAAAGTAGTCCTTCAAGGTTGCCTTGTTCAATTCCCTAAAGTCTACACACATTCTTCATTTCCCTGTCATTTTCTTAGGTACCACAACAAGAGGTGAAACCCACTTGCTGTCAGAAATTGGATAAATGAATCCTACGTTTAATAATTTATGTAACTCTTCTTTCACAAAATCTTTTAGAATTGGATTCATACGCCTTTGTGATTGTCTTATTGGGGTTATATCTAGTTGGATATATATGTGGTGAATGCAGGTGTCAGGATGCACTCCTCTCATATCAGTGTACTCCCATGCAAATACCCCTGACTTTTCTTTCAAAATATTTGTTAACTATTCCTGTTGGCTGAGACTTAATTTAGAATTGATGTATATACATTTGCTTGGGCTAAGTTCTACTTGAATGGTATATGACCCCAGATGCTCATCAATGGAGAAAACCACAGATGGTGAAAACAAGAAAAATAACTCACTTCGTTCTTGAAATTCTTCGCTGCAAATTTGATCGTATTGAAAATATGTTTGTGGGAACTCGACATTTTTTGTCACAAAAAGAAATTGGCTTAAAATATCATTCTCTGTTGGTTCTTGTAGCGCATGAAATTCATCAACAAAGAATAGAGATTCTTCCTCATGATTCTCATGATAGGGACATTTTAGCGCCCATAATTCTTCTTGTAACCGCTTGAGCAGGTGGAAAATGAGTAAGTTTCTGTGAAGAAATGCCATTTGAGATGAACATATCCCCACCATGACATCCTATGAAAGCATTGGCCGTAGCCAACCAAGGTATCCCTAAAATTATTGGATGGCCTTTCGTGGGATCCTTTGAATGAATAATCATGAAGTCGACAGGATATTCCCACGAAGCTAATGTAAGAAGAATGTCATCGAGGACCCCAGTAGGTTTTATAGTTGTTCTGTCAGCAAGTTCAAGAACTGTAGGGGTAGGGTGAAGGAATTGACTTAGTTGCAACAGTTCAACTGTATTGATAGTCATTATATTAATGGATGCACCTAAGTCAACTAAAGTGTTACCAATAGAAACATTGTTGATAGTAACTAAAACTATCGGTTCCTTGGGTTGGCATACTTCACAATTTTAGGAGCTTCAGAAACACAATTCGATGACTGACCTACTAGGTGTATCGTGGGTGGATCTTTTTGTTTTCGACCTGGTTTCTTAATGCAGAGTTATTTAATGGTCTTGGAATATATTGGAACATCTCTGATCACTTGTAACAATGGAATCTTAACACAAACATTTTTTAGTTCATTCATGATGTCAAACTCAAATTGAACAATTGGTTTGTCAATGAGCAACCTCTCAGAAAAAGGAGGTGTTTGGGGAACCTGAGTGTGTATGTTATGCTATGATTCAGATACTTTATTCTTTGGAATGATGACATCTTTCAAAGATGCACCATTTGATAAATCATCTACAGGTTCTTCTTCATGTTCTTGGATAATTACCTTTGGTGTTGTTCTTGTTACAGGCTAAGTTTTATTTAAAGTTTTCCCAGATCTCAGCTGTATTTCTTGTATGGAAATGGGGTTTATGGTGTAAGCTGGGTAATTTTGAAAATCAGCACTATGGAGTGGCAGAGGTGGTCTATTGTTAGGATTTGGAATGGGTTGATTGGGTAATATGGTGGGACGAGGAGGATTCTGAGGCTGCTGAGGAGTTTGTTGAACGAGTGGTAAAGGAGGTGGAGTAAAACCAAGCAATAGATGATGTATGTTTGGAGGGTATTGAGTACATGGATTCTGGGGAATTGGTACCGCATGTTGTTGTTGGTTATTTCCATAATTATGTTCTCTCCATCCCTGGCACCAAGGTTGAGCAGGGACATTTTGCGGAGGCCAATTTGGCCAGTTCCATGGATGTTGTTGTTGTTGAGAGAAGGGTGGATAGTAGCCGAAAAGTTGTGAGGATGGTTCTTGATACATATTTGAGTTCCTAGGTTGCTAAGGCCTCTTAGGTGCATATGGAGTCCCTGGAGCTTCCCCTCCCTTGAATATAACTTTCAATCTTGGTAGGGATGGACAATCTTATGTTTTATGATTTTCAGTACATATTGCACATACAGAAACATTGTCCAAAGGACATTCTCGTAAAGGATGCCTTTTTCTGCATTTTGGGCAGAATATGCTTAATACAGGGTTTTCCTCTTCTCGCTTTCTCTTAATCTTCAGAGTGTCTAATTGAGAGCCAATCATTCCTAAAATGTCTTTTTTAAAATTTTCCAAGAGTTTTCCCAATTCAATTCTAGTAACTCCACCAGATGTGGGTACTTTGGTGTTTTTGTTGACAGGTTCTCTCACACTTTTTGCAGTTTTCCCCCTACTTCTCAAGTAAGTTCTACATAGTTCACTGAGTTATTCAAAGTCTTTTTGATAAATGTCTCCTGAAGCCATTAAGTTGAGAGTGTCAATGTACTCATCTGAAACCCCTTTTAGGAAAAGAGTCTTGATTGCTTCATTTTGGAGATCATTATATTTGGATTTTTGAAGAGTATATGTAAATCTTTCTAAGAAATCTTCAAGGCTCTCTTCATCTTGTTGTTGCATTTTAAAAATATCATTTCGAGAATCCTTGGGTCTACAATAGTCCTGGTACTTCTTTAAAAAAAATTCCTTCATACTTCCCAAGATCTAATGATGTACTCTCCTAAACTCATGAACCAACGTAATGCAGAATCTTTTAGGGTAGCAGAAAACAACTTCAGCTTATGTGCATCCTGGAGATAGTTATAATTCCTTCACAGGATGTCAAACTCAAAAAGAAAGACATCTGGGTCTTCACTACTTTTCCCATAAAAGGTTGGTAGTGCCGAAGGTGGGATATTTTTCATATTGACATTTTGGACCAAATCCAAAATAGGAAACCCAAAGGTGATTTATGGTCTTAGCTCAGTCTCTACGTGTTCTTGTTCTTCATTTTCAACATGAATTTCTCTGCGTTCTCTTCTATCCAATTCTCCCTCTTTCTGCCATGTTAAAAGGATTACCAAAAATTGTATATGCAATCTGATCTTTCTTTGGTGAGGGTGTGAAATCCCACCTCTCTGGATTCTTTTTGACAGGATTGCTATCTCCTATTGGTTCTTTTGAGGATCCTATTACCTTTGATTCAAGAGTTGCAGTTGTTATTTGTGAAACTATAGTGTCAGAGTTCCTGAGAATAACTTGCACTTCTTATGGATTAACTGTGTCAACCAAGTTTGGATCACCAGGAATTTGAATTTGTTGGTATATGGTGTTTCCTGGTTCTATGTTTTTCTCTATGGTTTCCTCAGCCATAGTTCCAATCTCAGTTTCTATTGCTTTTTGGGTGGAGGTTTCTTCTTTTTGTTGTTTTGAGTTTCCCCTAAATCTACCTCTATGATCTCTATTTCTCATGAAAACATACTAGATGAAAGAAAAACTAAGGTTGAGTTTCATAGGAACCTGTGATAACAGATGTGTCGGTTCTCACCCTTCGTTTCATAGCTCCTCTTTCGTCAACCTTCTAACATTCCACACCAAACCAAATACATTTTAAGAAAATAACCAAAACAATTATCTAACTTACCTTCTAAACAGCTCCCCGGCAATGGCACCAAAAATGTCAGGCCGTTGTATTAAAGATTTTTAATTACCTGAAAACACTAAATTGTCAAACCAGGGTAAGTGAACTTAGAGCTGCTACACTATATGTGCTGGTAAGATTCTAATTCCTATCTAAAGGTTATTTTGAGAAGAAAACACAAACTTACTCTTAGAAATTGAACCCTAATGATTATCTTAAAACTAATCATATCTTGTCTAATTCATCAAATGGAAACAGTTCTGAGTTTAAGTAAAGATATTTCTATTCCTAATCTAATGTAATCACCCAATACTATCTACCATTATCTTAAACATCTAATCATCATCATATATGTCTAAACCATAAAAGAGAGATCATTTTAAAAACCTTTTAATCTAAGCATCAAGAAGTTCTAAATCTAACATAGGTGAAACAAATAAATGTCCTATTTTACCCTACAAGTACTGGAAGCTTCCTTTAATCAGACTATAAGCTAGCTATCCTAACAGAACGGAGTAATTCTAAACTCAAATTATCTTTAAATCATGATCAAACTAGAAACTGGAAAACAGAGAAAATCTAAATTAAGCACTTGTTTCATTCTTCAAATTCTACAAGGATAAATAACTCATTCAACATTTATCGATCTATAAGATAATATCAAACTGAAAATGATCTAATCGAAAAATGGCTAAGGCAAAATTTAACAGAGTAATTTCGAGTTCAAAAACTAACTCACATGCAGATTCTAGAACTAAAAATAAACTAACTCTACTGTGGAAAAGAGACAGGGAATTGAACCTGTTGGTGGGCCCAACCAAAAGGTGAAATCGCCCTAAAATGAAACCAAAGCTACTTAGATTATTCCATGCAAAAACAAATTCATACTTCACGCTCCATAATTCATAAACAAACTCAAATCATTTTAACAACGAATAACATAACGCATATCAAATTGTATTATCAGAAATTGTATCACATAGCATATCGTAACCAACGTTTCTTGAGAGCGATCCCAATTTATATAGATCCTCTCGAAATAGTTTTGAACATAGGTGCATTAATCTAAGAGAATCATAGATCCAAAAATGACTCATAGTCAGTTAAAACTAACTTCACAGCTTCATGACACATAGTGTCAAGAAGCATGGATCATAAAGCATTATAATAAAACAGTTCTGCAATCTCTCCCCGAGTCATCATATTGAGTTATGACTCAATCAATTATATGAATCAGACTATCAATCCAATCTGGCCATGTCATGCAAGTCTTTGGCATCTCCACTAAGTGTGAGCCGATACCTGGTACCGATAAGTCTGTTTCAAGGGAACAAGTACCTAACTCATGTCACGTTAGTATCAATATTAGTTTAAAATATCAAAATACATTAAAAATAACTTGAATCATAGGAATACCTTGAATAGCCCCATTTAGTTGTAAAAGGATGTCAAATGTGTCATGGTAAGGCCAGAAGGAAATGATACTAGATATGAAAATGGGGGTATATCTGACATGATATAGGCAAAAATATAGTCAAAACTAGAGAATAGCACCGAGCGTAGTGGGGATCATATATTGAGGGTCGTTCTTGGGAATTACGTTGATCACATTTGACTATGGAGACTCATGGACCTCGAGTCTGTTCGAGATCCTCATTTGTCTTCCAAACCATTTTCCTTTCGTACCCTTGAAATTATTTGGACTTTTTATCCTGCTCATTACGATCATCCTGACTGTCGACAGTACCCACTTGGTGACTAACTGTGAGATGGCAACCTAGTTTCCTATTTTTAGGGACTTACACAGGTGATTGTGGGGGTATACCTTGATACCTAGGGGAGACATCATATTGGGCTTTGTATATTATACTCGAAGGGTGTTTATGTGTTCAACTTACACTTGCACCGGTAAGTTTCTCTAGTGTCAATTGGAATAACTGTTCTTCCTACCAGTCAATTATTTGCTTGATTTTCTATTAGGAAAATTTTAGTGTGTTCTCTTTGTTTCATGCTAGCTCAAACTTAGAGTGTTAGTTTATCATTTCACAAGGTGGAAGATCAAAAACTCTGTCATTCATGTAGGCTTCAAGGCCTTCCACCGGTTTCTTTGGAACCACCTCTGCCATCGTTGAGGCACAGGCTAGATCAAGAGGGATCATTTGAAGTGACCAGGCCACTGGAAACTATACTCGATCTAGATCCTAGAGAATACTTTTCTGCACCGGAGGAGTCCATCATTTTTTACCTTGAAGCTAAAGTATTCAGGCCCGCAAACAACCTCTTATTCAGATAGTCCCGCATGAGGTGACTTCACCTGAACGTCGATTTGTTCGACGAGGGACGATGAAAGAAACTAGTGCTACTTCTTCTGGGAGTCCTCATACTCCCATATTGGTTTCCATGGGAGGAGGTGTTGTGCCTCCTCCCCCACCTCCACCTGTCAAGACTATGACTGTCCAAACACCCACTACTTATGGCAGTGGCACAATCCCTTCAATGAATCTGACCATTGTTCCCTCTATCCACAACGTGTATGATGTTCCCTTTTCATATGGGATGTCAAGTTTTGACTCTAGTTCGGTCCTAACCTTCTCTAATATATAGACTATTAGTTTAGGGGAAGGGAGCTCTAATGCTCCTTTATAAGGCTCTATCGTGGGAACCACTACCCCGTTCAATGCTATCCCTTATGGTGGGGGTCATTTCCCTCCTCCGCCCCCTTCACTCAGAGGCACTTTCTAGCACCCGATCAGGCCTAACACCAACTCTATTATGTTCAGGGGAGTCAGGGACCTCAATCCTACATGAATCCGATAGGGTATATTCCTTTTTCTTTGTTTGGTGCTTTTGGAAATAATGATTTCTCATCGTCTACTTTATAAGAAGGGGGAAACCCTATTTTTGGTCAACCAAACCCTATGCAAGGTTTCATTCCTTCGTAGGGAGTGATGAATGGAGTTTATTCCTCACAAGGTATTGGAAATACCTTGTAGGGATCATTTCCTTCTCAAGGGATGTCGATCAGGGGAAACCCCTCCCACACTCAGTGGAACACTAGGCATGATTCAATACCTATGCCAGGAGGGTAGGCTAGGGGAATACCCAACCAAGGTCCTTGGAATATTGTATAGAGATAAATCCCTACACAAATCATGTTATCCAACTACAATAATTAGCCAACGATACATAATCAGACGCAAACTCCTTTTAGTAGACAGGGCCACCATGGTTTCTACCAAAATCCTGTCCAGCAGCCAAAATTTTCCTAGCAACCTGGCGCCAGCCAAAATCCATGCCCCCTTTTCATTTGAATATGCCACAACCTAGAATACCTTTCATGGAAACTCTACATTTTCCAGACTTGTCAAGATTGTTGAATGACCCGATATGTCATGATCCACATTGCCCCCCCATGCCAACTAAGTTTCCCTTGGACATTCCTAAGTTCGAAGGAAATCCTGGCGAGGATCCAGGTGATCATGTTATGATATTTCATTTATGGTTCTCATCCAACTCGTTAAAGGATGATTCTGTTAAGTTGCATTTATTTCAATTCACTCTTATAGGGTGTTCCGCAAAATGGTATATCACGCTCAATATCTCAAATTACACTTACTTTAAGGACCTGAATATGGTCTTCTTAAACCATTTCCACTTAAACCATTTCTAGTTACTAGTAAGATACGATGTCAGCACCGATTTTTTGGTGAACTTCGAGCAAACAATAGTCGTCCATATCTCAGATCACATTCGAGAATGGAGACGACGAAAGAGTTTGATCAAAGTTAAGGTCCCTCACACATTTTTTCTTGAGTGGTTTCTAAATTCCTTGGTACCTTGTGTATCCAAAGACATCACGATGTCCGGGGTTTTTTCCGAAGAAGAGGCTATCATGAGAGCCCAACCAATGGAGTTAATTTACTCTCCATCCAATATGTTGTACGAGATCTTTCCCGATGCACCATGGTTGAATTTTGACAAGCCCAAACATAAGTTTGGACCTCACGTTGATGGTATAGTAGGATTAGCACAGAGCAATCCCATGTATTAGTTGACTAATCATTTACAGTATTTATCGATTCAATAGACTATGGCCAACCAAAATCCTAGTTCGGTTTCCCCCGTAAACCAAACGTTGGATGCACACAGTGCTCAATCGACAAATCCCAAGGGTAACCAACAAACCGAAGGAAAGAGGAAATATAAAAAAAAGAAGGGTAAGGGGGATAAGAAGGCTGTGAATAATGTTGGTGAGGGAAAAAATGAAAAGAGGAAGCCCAATGATAAGACAACCATTTGTCTCACCAATTCCCTTGGCTTGAGGAAGCCCAAAAGTTATTGGCACAACAACATCCCTCCATGTTAACCAACCCTTTTCCACAAGGGAAAAATTTGACTTAAGCTTCCTCATCCATGAATGTGCCTGGGGGAAATCAGGGATCCCCCATGCCTAATGCTAACAATGAAGCCACAAACATGTATATGATGAATTCTGATGCTAATATGCAAACCAGGGCTCATAATTATGGAATGCTAGAATCTGCTGAGAAAGGAAAAGAATCCCCCAACCCACTTCCTCCTCTTCAAATTGAGAATATTGTGGGAGAAAATATGATTTTCATCTCCAAGGGTGCATTCAAAAAGTATTCTCACAACCCAAATTCAAAGGCCACTAAGAATTACTCCATCATGGAGTATCTGGCACAAAATCCTGGTGCAATGTCTTCTCTAGAATTCCTCTAGAGTTTCCCCTCACAGAGGAAAGCATTGTTGTCTACTTTGGGAGCGGACAAGACTAATAACTCATGAATGATTATTTTTTACCCTAAATATTATAAACCTTGTCTTCCTCGCCATGTCTCTTTTCAGATAGTGGTGGTGTATGCCAAGAAATCGTTGACACGGAACATTTTCCATACGGTGGTTGATGAGGATTCCTCGACTTGCGTGATGTCATTGGCATGCTGGAAGTCCATTAGCCAACCTGAGTTGTCTCTGTCATCCACATTGTTAACCATGTTTGACGACCTATATTTTAGACCACATGACATAATTCACTCCTTCCCTGTACAGTTGGAGGGAAAATTTGTGAGTGTCAAAGTAGTAGTCAATGCACCTCTCGACTACAATATTTTGTTAGGCCAGAGTTGAACCTACACTATGACAGCATTTGTATCCACCATTTTTTGGGTCTAATGTTTTCCTCACAAATACCATATCATAATCGTTGATCAATTATCCTTATCCCGTCCTTACCCTTCATCAGGGGCATCCAGAGTCCCGATGATTGACAACCTACAGCCAATTACTGTCAACTTAGGTGTTAGATTGTTTCCATCTCTAATGGGGACTTTTGATTATCCATCGCATGTTAATGATGTCAAGTTTATTTTGGTTGTTCTTGACTAGACGAAGGATGCGATATTTCAAGTCACGTATTTTAGAGAAATTTACTTTAATGACCTGTGGATTTTACCTTCACCATCGACTTCAATGGAATGGATAGGGCACCCTAGAATGGATAAGCCCTTATCTGTGGCTGAGGTTTCATACAATATTGTCCAGCAAGCCTCATCCAACCCTAATCTGGCTCCCCCATAGGAGCTAGATCCTATTCTCAAGCCTATTTGGGCTCAAGACTCTCTCACCACTTACAATCTTTTGGACTTACTCTTTCCCTCTAACGAGGTGATTTTGGAAGCAATGACTAGGCCAGACATACCTTGGGATGATCTTCACCACACATTTGATTTCTTACCCGAGCTGAAGAGAATAGAGGCAAGAGAGTTCATTAAGACTGTGAATGGAGATGTCGCTTGTCCTGTTAACCCTATGGCCATGAACTGAATATATGCCAAGGGAAACATGGAAAGTATAGTTGAAACAATTCCTATCGACATCTCTATAACCCCTAGCATTGTGGAAAACTTCTTCATCAGAGCAGATTGCTCCCCCGAAGGGATTCAAATATACATTGAATTACTTAAAGAGTTGTGCGACGTATTTTCATGGTCTTATGAGGATATACCAGGAATTGACCCACGTATCATTAAACACAAAATCACAACTTACCCCAATGTTAAGCCTGTCTAACAGAAGCTTCACTGAGTCAATCCTCGCAAGGCAACAATGATCAAGGTTGAGGTAGAGAAATTCATCAGGGATGGTTTCATATATCCTGTACAATTTATTGAATGGGTGTCAAACCATGTTCCTTTCAACAAAAAGCAAGGTACAATCTACATCTGTATTTCATGACCTGAACAAAGCTTTCCCCAAAGATAATTTCCCAACCCCATTCATTGACCATATTGTCGATGAATGTGCGAGTTGTGAGGTATTTTATTTTATGGACAATTTTTTCGAGTACAACCAGATTCAGATCAAGCCCGAGGACCAACTTAAAAAGACATTTATTTTTCCTTGGGGTACATTCTCATACATAAAAACTCCTTTTGGCCTTAATAATGCTAGAGCCACTTTTCAGCAGACCATTTCGTTTAATTTCCACGACCTCAAACACATAGTCGAGGCGTATCTTAATGATTTAGCATCACATTCTTGTAAGAGATCTGATAATATTTCCCATTTACGACTTATCTTTGAGAGGTGTCGCTACTATCAGATTCGCCTGAATCCAAATAAGTGTAGTTTTTGTGTAACATAGGGACGCTTGTTAGGTTTTATCATGTCAACTAAAGGGATCATGGTCGATCCTCTAAAGGTTGAGGAAATAATTATATTTCCTCCCCCACACACAATCCCACAACTTCAAATTCTATAGGGGAAAGATAACCTTCTTAGACATTTTGTTTCCAACTATGTCGAGATTACTAAAGGGTTTATGCGTCTCTTGAAAAAATGGGTCCCATTATGTTGGGATGAAGTGGCTCAACACTCTTTCGAAGCATTGAAACATGCTATGATGTCTACCCCTCTGCTCAGTCCTTCATATTATAGAAAGGATTTCTTGTTGTATTTGGCTTCTGCAGAGTCTACTATTGGCATGGTATTGGTCCAAGAGGATGACGTGCTCAGATAGCATGTTATCTATTATCTTATCCAAGACCGGAACTCAACTACACACATGTTTAGAAACTTGCTTTGGAAGTTGTTCATGATGTCCAATGGTTTCTTCATTACATATTACTTCTCAAGACCACCATTGTAGCTGTCATGAACCCTTTTCAATATGTGTTAACATGACGGGTCATCAATGGGAAAATCATCTGATGGATAGTCACCCTGCAGGAATTTAACTTGGATTTTTTTTGGCAAAGTGTAAAAAGTCTTTGGTTTTTGTTGAAATAATCTAGGAACTTTCGGTTGAGAGTGATAATAATTTTCCCGAAGAGTCACTGATTAATGGGGATCTTTTCCTCATTGCATCTTCAAACCCTTGGTATGGAGATATACTTGTGTATATTTAGACTTTGAATTTCCCATATCCTTCTTCTCACAATGAGCATCGACGAATACACCATCAAGAACAAAAATATCTTATCCTCAATAATACTTTATATCGTCGAGGAGTGGATTGCATTCTTCATTGATGTCTCACTCACAAAGAGTCAGAACTTGTGTTAAATGACTGTCACACAGGAACATGTGGCATTCACCTATATGGGTTGTAAAAAACCCAAAATTTTCTTCGCGCTAGATACTTTTGGCCCTCATTGATCAAATATTGTGTAGAGGCATTCAAGAAGTGTCACCCATGCTATATATTCTCTTGGAAGATGCGGGGACACCCAGCTCCCATGTTCCTAGTTATTGTTGTTGGTCCCTTCACCAAGTGGGGGATTGATTTCACTACATACCACCCAGTTTCATCTAGGGTGAATCATTATATCATCATAGCAGTATACTACTTTACTAAGTTGGTCAAAGCTATTATGACATATAGCAATGACGGGGAAACAATTACACTTTTCATTTTTAACCAGATCATAGCCTAGTTTGGTATTTCGAAGGAGATTGTCACGGATCATGGAAACCACTTCTAGAACAAGATGATGTATGAGTTAACATCAAAACAAGGGTTTAAGAAGGAAAGTTCGTCACCTTACTACCCATAGGTGAATGGTCAATTGGAGGTTATTAATAATTCTCTCAAGACTATTCTTCAGCGAATGATCAATTCGGCCAAATCAAATTGGCATTTGATGTTGTACTCGACACTTTGGGCTTATCGAACCTCATTCAAGACTTCTACTATTTTTTCTCCTTTCCAACTCATTTATGGGCTAGAGGTATTCTTTCCCAGAGAATGTCAAATCCCTTCTCTTAAGTTGGAAGTGGAACTACTGCCCTAGACTACACCACTTGAAGAGCATATTTTATATCTCGAGCAACTCAATGAGCAGTATCAAGATGCAACCTTGGCCAATGAGGCTCAAAACCAACTTGTCAAGTGTCAGTATGATCAGTTCAGTGGCTCTTTAATTTTTTTCGAAGGTGATCTTGTCCTAGTCTATGACCAAGATAAATATGCATTGGGGGCAAGCAAGTTCAAACCCATGTGGTTTGGACCGATCATTTTTAATAAAGGTTTAGAAAAGGGTGCCTATCAACTGGTTGATTTCAAGTGTAACAATTTATCGAAGCCTAGAAATGGGCTCTACCTTAAGAAATATTACACTTAGATCGATCACCTGAGTGTGACTTCTTGTATATAATGTATAGATTTATTTATACAATCTTGTCTTTTTGTTTAATGGACGTGTATTTTATTTTGTTTCTTTTCACTGTAGAAAATGTCAAGTGAATCTGAGTTCTATGTTGGGTTCACAGATGGTGCTAGACAACACACTCAGAGGCTTGCTTCCACAGCTTGGGTGATATTTACACCTTTTAGTCAGTTGATGTCTTCAGTAGGTATTTTTCTGGGCGAAGAAACCAATAATGTTGTCGAGTACAATGTCGTAATAGAATTACTACGTGATTCCTTGTCACATGGTATTTCTCACCTCCGGGTTTATCTAGATGCTCAACTGGTCATGTCTCAGTTAAATGGAGTATATCGTGTCTACAATCCCACAATTCACCCATGATTCCTTAGGGTACATCTCTTAGAACACTATTTTTATTATATTACTTATATTCATGTTCCTAGGAGATCTAATCAACTAACTGATGCATTGGTTAATCAAGTATTATATTGGCATATTCCTCACACATAAAAGTAAAAGCACACACATACACACACATGTAAATACATTTGTACAAAATGTTTATCCATAAGGAAAAAATATGTATATATATAATAATGTGTCCAAAAATAATGTCATAAGTACAAAAGTGGGGCATAAAGCCTCAAATAGAGCCGGTATACATCACTGGGCTCAAACCCTCACTACATAATAGAGTACAAAATGTTCCCTTGGCACATATGTGGTCCAATACTAACTATGACCTAGGCCTGTTGGCCCTAGTATAATGAACTATGGTGTTCGCAAGACACCGAAACAACTAAACCCAAGTCCTAGGTACCCCTACAAAATTTGGTTGCATGGACATGGGAATGTCCTTTATCTCTTCCATTGACATTGTTTGAGTGAGAGCTGCCAGGTTTCTCTCTACTCATCAAAGTACTCTCTTAGCCTCTCCCAATAGTATTCCTCCTGTAGCTATTGGTCCTCCTGTTGTTTTTGGTTTTCCATCTTCTTGAGGATGACGCCTATTCAGAGTGAATTCGGTCGGTCGCACTGGTCCCACATCTACATATGACAAATCATTGAGTTAGTACTTTGACATTACCATAAAAAGGATAACATTTAAAATAAAATAAAAAATAAAATAAAATAACTTTAAAATGTGTTTACTTATCTCTTTGCACTCCTCTCCAGGGGGCATAGACATATCAGGATCCCCCAAGAAACTGATCCCTCGTAGGGGTAGTCCTTTATCACAATAATCTGAAGGGCCCATCAGTCAATAAAAAAATATTCAAAGGCCTCCTATACTTTCCCCACTCCCTATCGAGGTAACAAACATGCCCACCTTCATAATGATTGAAAGGAGAAACTATGGCCTCGTACTGTCTCCCTCGGGCTAAGGCTTGGAACTCTCTCAAAAATGAAAGTGCACAACACGATCCCGAACCCAAAGTTCTTGTCCGTTCTTCTTCAACATTCAATCAATTTTTCTTTCATGTATGTGAGAATTGTGGTGCTCCAGTAAAACAAAGTAGCGTTTAGACACTGAGCTTCACAATGCATTTGTGCACGTAAAGCCTGATGAAGTGTTGTGGATCTCGTGATCTGCCTAATCATGTAGAGTACTATCTGAGGATTGAGGCTTGTGATCTTGTGAATTGTCCCTTGAGATCCTACTTTCTCAGTGTCAGCCTCACAATACATCCTAATGTAATCCTCTATGTTGTGCAATCCTAGAGGAAAGGTCCTCACGCTGACCGGTTCCCCCCTCCTAGAGAGGCCAATCAAAAATTAAATGTCCTCCATCGTCGGAGTTAATAATTGTCCCTCTAGCATGAAGGCCTCTGCATCTTGATGCTAGTACTCTATCAAGTGGTTCAATATCTTGGGTTGTGCCCTCATGAATGGACACTAAAAAAATTTCCACATACCACACTTCTTAAGAATGGAAATGGCCCCTAGATCCTCATATACCAGGACATATAACTCTTCATGTTATCTCTCTCACCAGTGACCATACATCCCATGTCAAAAAAAAAAAAAAATTGAGGTTAGCCCTTTGTTTCATTTATTTTGAAAGATAAAAGATATGTATGTGGGTTGTCTTTAAGACAGTCACGTATGTATGCGGGCTAAGTGTTACTTTTCTTGTGTACATACACATGTTGAGCATGGACAGCCTACGTACACGCATGTCTGACCATTTTACTAGGGAGCGCACCCTCCAAACAATAATATAAGCAACAAATAATGAATGAAAAGGAGAAGAAAGGTCATTTGTACTTGGTTCAGTTTTGAGGATATTTTGTCCACCGTAGCTCCTTGAATTCACATTTTAAAGAAGATGGTTTTTTGACTTTTTGGTTATTTTTCAATTTGCAATGGTTAAAATGAGTTGTCCACCTCTATTTATAGACTTTTTTGGCCCTTTTTTCCCCAGTTTGGTCCTTTTTTTCCTATTCTTGGCTCGGTGAGTACTTGAGTTTCTTTTTGAGAGATATTTGGGTCGTTCTAATGTACTTGTTATTTTGGTTTGGTGTTTTCATGAGATAAGTTACACTCATATCATTGTGTGGTAAAAGTTGTTTTTCGACATTTGCATATAGGTTAGGTTCTCACCACCTTGCATTTTTCATATTGTTGACCTTTTCTCTTTTCCATAGGATYGATCCCACCAAAGTGCGACATGAAACCTTCTATGTTGCTTTAGAAGTGTCGTAATTAGGTGGTAGATCCTTCCTCTACATGGATTCCCTAGGTAGATCATTTGTTGTATTTTGGCCTCCATGTTGTGAKTTTTTTCCATAGGCTTGGGAGTCATTTTAGTCCCACCATGATTGTATATCTAAGCCCCATTCTTTTTCATCTTTTATGGCTCATACCTGAGGGACTCCCTATGAGTATGGTTTTTTGTCTTTCAGGCTCGTTTAAACTTTGAAAGAAACATATAACAAAATATTATTTATTCTTTTCGGTATCATTTAGATTACTTAAGAAAAGAAGCCCCCCTGGAGTCTTCTTTAAGCCCTTTTCTAACTCTCTTGAATTGAAAATATTTTCGAGAAATATGGTTTCCCTTCATACTCGTCAAACTAAAATTTGAAGGCACACCTGTCCAGTAGTAGTTTACCCCTTTTTCGATCCGGACGGTTAATTTGTGAATAAAGGTATGCCCTAGGAGATTCTATTCGCTAGGAGATTATTCTCGGGCATAATTTTAACCCTTTTTTAGGCCTAGGGAACTAAATTTTCGAAAAAGGGCCATTATCCTTGGTTTTGGTTTATCTCTTTTTCGGGCCTTGGAGATTATATATGAAAAAGAAACTCCCCCGGAGTCCATAGTTAATCTATTTTCAGACTCCCTAAATATGAAAAGATCGTCAAATGACCTTTTTCCTTTCACACTCATTAATTGGTCCGAAAGGAATATCTATTTGACATAAGTTTAACCCTTTTCTAGCTAATAGATTATCCACGAAAAAGGTACGTCTTGGGAGAAATGTCTCATTGGGAGAGTTCTCCTAAGTTATATTTTACACTTTTTTGGGTTAGGGAGACTAAACTTAGAAAAAGGTTGTGAGTCCATAGTTAATCTCTTTTCAGACTCCTTAAAATTGAAATGATAGCCAAGTGATATAGTCTCAGTCACACTCGTTAAAATTGTCTTGAAGAGACATATTTTCGGTGTAAGTTTAACACGTTTTCGAACCGACTAGACTAATTACGAAAAAGAAACACTCTGGAGTCTTCTTTTACTTTTTTTCATACTCTCTAAACGTGAAAAACCATCGAGCATACCTTCTCTAGGCTCGTAAAACTCCACATGGAAGGAGTCTTTTTGTGTCATACTTAATCGCATCGCATGTCTCATCCTTGCATCTTTGGCCTAATTCGAGCTTCATGTTGCTATTAAATGAACCTTCGAAGCATTCCTTAAATGCAAGCCTTGTAGCACATTTTTCCCTTGCCATCTGACACCTTGACCCATGGAGGAATTTTCTCGAGTGTCCTTATCTTGCACATGTCTCCTTGAACCGAGCATCAATATGTTCCATGTGCTTGGAACTAGTTTTCTTTCCCGTGACATGCATTCCTCCTTTTTAATGTAGCATTCTTTTATTCTTTTTCAAGCTCGTTACAAAATTGAAAAAGACAAAAACATCAAATATTCCAAAAAGAGGGGACAAGATATACATTCTCTTTTATCACCAGAAAGATATTCGCCCTTGGAAAAAAAACATCCTTCCATTTGTTCGCCAATCATTGGGGTCTAGTATGACCTTAGGAAGTTGTTATCGTTACATAGAGTTGTGTCCTCCTTCGTTTGGTTACTCTTCCAGACAAATGGATAGTTTGTGATTCCTCCTATATCACATAATTATGTCAATATGTTGCTTGAGTCTCATCATTTTTTCATTATTTTGTCCAAGGTAATTTTTATCCAACCTGATTCAACCATTCTCCAATTTATCTCATGACTTTCATGAGTCATCCATCTCGAAAGTCCAGTCAATTTTGAATTCAAAATCAATGAAGTTTCATGCATGATGATCGAGATCCTCTAGTCTTTACCTGACAACACGTCGAATACATCAGGGTAGTGATTCTTACACTCCTATTGTACTCCTACCTAATATTTTGAATATCTTGAAGTTGTTGCTCGAGCTATGAAGTCCTCATCTCCAGCCACAAGAATCAATGCTTCTTGAAGATGCATATCATATTGTACATGTATATCTTCAGATGATCTTGAGATGTAGATCTGTTGTGTATTGTTTGCAGCTTCAATTTATATGGACATTTATATTTTTTCTAGTAGTCATATATGACATGGATCTGAAGTGTACTTGATTGGAAGCCATGCTTAGTTCATCCTAAGCATGGGTATGCCTACCTTGGAGAGATTATCATTATTTTGCAGATGACATGCTCATGGACACTCGTGTTGAGCTCACTAAACTTTGTGCCTTCCCACTATGTAAATATATTGTAATGTATTTCGGCCATCAATTTCTCTTCTAACCTCACACATTAGGGGGCATTTGTTATAGTCCAAAATGCCTTATATGTGCATACAATACATTGGCCTTTACATTTTCATACTTTACCAAAATATTGTTGAGGCTTCCTTTTAAAAAACCATTTTTTTGAATAGTGTGCATGCCCTACTACACTAATATCCCGCGTACACATTCATGTTGAATGCTAGTTATCCTGCATACACATGTGTGTTGCATGATAGTTAGCCTGTGTTTAACTCCAAAAGTTGCAAAAAATATAAATTGTGTGGAATTCGGCAGATTTTACGCGCTATGGAGGGTTTCCTAACCATTTTACCCCTTTTATGCCATCCCCGAACCGAATAACCATATTTTTCTCATATAAAAAGAGGTCTTGGGGAGTTATTTATGAACAAAAGCAAGAGAATAAGAAAACTCTACCAAAATCCCTTCCCTTTCTTAGCCCAAGATTTGCATCCCATTCTTATTTTTAGCCTCATACTTCCCCTCTATTATTTCTCCTTATGCAACCCTTCCTCCTTCCTTTGGTGATATGTTGGTTTTGAGAAGATAGTGTTGGATTGATTCACTTGGAGCCACGACAGAGGAGCCGGAACTTGGTTCATGGAGTGGTTTCCAGCAAAGGTTGTAATCCTTTTTATATTGAAATTTAATAAAAGAGTTCATCCTTGTCCCAAAACCCTATGTTTACATGCTTTTGTTAATTTGCACATTTATATCTATGTCTAAAATTTTAAAGTGATCAGTAGAGATTGCATATGTTGTTGCACTGTATTCCTAACCTTTTGCAGGTCAGTTTTGGGAGGAGATTTGTGATCTAGGAAGTGGAAACAAACAAAAGAGGTATACAAAAACTGCAAGGACTAAAGGTGCACTCATTAACTCTCTTTCCTTTCTCTCTCATCATTTTTTTTAGATGGTTTTGGGGTATATTAAGGGTAGAACCATCTTTAAGGGAGTTATCACTCTTCCTTTACCTTAGACCCAATATAGGGGGATTTTCCCCGTAGCAATGGTGTATCTTTAAGCTTGGACCTCACAGGAAGACGCTTTGAAGAATCCCTAAAACCAAGTGAAGAATCCCCTAAATTCAAGTGAATAAGCCTACAAATGTCCAAGATAAAGATTGCAAGATGGAGATTGTTGAAAGTATTATTTGTGGTGAATTTGGATACTTTATCTTTGAAGGAATCTTTACCTTACATATCTAACTCAAATGCAAGAACAAGTTATACGGTTTGAAACATTATTCTGGGACCTTTCCAATGATATATTAAGTCCCTCTAACTCCCTAGGAATGAGGACATATGAATTTTCCGGTCGAAAACCCAGCCAGAAAATTGAGTACAGTTCATCCAGGCCGGCCCAGAAACTAAAAATGGGGACAAAACTACTATAAATACAAGATGTATTTTCACATTTTTAGTGTATCCAATCTTGTGATCTCTTATAAAAACAATTGTAGCAAAGGAAATTCCTAAACAAAGTGATGAAATAGTTAAGTTTGTTACTAACTATGATAAAGAGTTTCAATATCCACATGAATTGCAACATGAGATTTTGTTGCATGCAAGTACCAAGGATACAAGCTTACAACCCATGGTTGAGAGTGAAATATATCCATTGGTTAATGATGTTCCTTTTAAGAAGATAAATCATACTATTGATTCATTTTCATTAGCAACTATGTATTCATTTTTATTGCTAGTCTGTTGTGTATGGTTAGAAGTTGCAACAATGAATACAAATGTTTGTGAAAGTAAGAGAATGATTGTTTATGTCAACAATGCTATGGTAGTTTTAATATTTTTGGAAAACTTGTTTTGATGAGTCAAATGTTCACTATCAGAGCACAATGGATGGATACCAGATAGATATCCTCACTTACTTTTTGAATAAAAACTTTTGGTGGTCTAAAAACTTCTCAGTGCGGAGGCTTGATCTAGGAGTATCTCCAAAATCAATCAAAATTGATGGTCTCAAATGTCGATTAAAATGTATCCAAGTTGAATATCTCTTCAAGAGATTTCCAATGAAACTTGAATGAGCTCAAATGGACATCAAATGAGAAAGTTATGGCATTTTGAATTTTTGGCCAAATAGGAAAAAATGATGATAGGGTTAACACGTGTAACCACCAAGGACTAACACATGGAAATATGGCAGTCGATGTAGAAGTATGGACATGATAGGTGGCATGTTGACTGGATATTATGGATGTTGACATGGAAATTTGGTTGATTTGGAGTTGACGTGGTTGAAGATATGGTAGGCTGACTATGTGGGTTCTATGGTCGCCACGTGGACCAATTAGAGGCTACCACATGGAAACCCCAATTTTTTCAAAAGGGGATTATTGACCATGGAAGGATCAAGCAAGTGGATCGAACCCCAACCTATTTATCATTATTTCAACAACTAATTTTTATGCCATTGGGTGACCGATGCAATGATAATGGACAAGATTATATTTAAAATGTATTGTTTCAATCAATGGATAAAATGGTATGTTCATGAGCTTGACCTCGTGACTTCTAACCAAGAATCCAATAGTTTTACCATTGTGCCACCATCGTATCATTGGGATCAAACCAACACCAACTATATTTAAGATTTATTTGTTATATGTTTCCAAAAGTGGACAGTCCACGAGATTGACCCCATGACCTCCACCCAACAAACTCAACATATCAGCTAATGCACCAAACCCATTACTTGTTATGGCATGTGGGTATTATAACATTTAAACTGTAATATTTCCCAGATATGAAAAATCTTGGAATGATCACAGATTTAAAACCCCAGCCTATATTATTAAACCAGAGTGATTTTACCATTACTCTAGGAGTGTGTGCGTTGAAAGGGATTCGACAACAATTTATTTTATGGTGTAGTTTGTTGTGTATTTTGGAGAAATAGTAGTTTTTAGGCCAGACTTGTGTATCCATTTTGTGGAAGGTTGTTTTTTTCTAGCATACCACAGTCTTGTAGCAAAGCTAAGGACAAACTTGTGTGCAACTTGGAGACCAAGTGGATGTAATAATCATTTTGAGCATTCATAATGGATCAGTTTCTAATTGGAAGTGGACCCAAAGATGTAGCCCAATATGGGTTAACTTCATTATCAACCTTCTTCTCTTGTCTCTATTATTTTATGTTGTGCATTTCTTCAATTTCATCCTTTCAATTGTGTATTAGGATTTTAATTTAAGCTTTTACAATTCACACTTAACATTGGATTCCAAATCAATTAGTAATTCCAGATCAAGTATCTTCATGAATTCATTTGGGGTATAAAAATTAGCTAAGTTTCAAACACAATTTATTAGGGACACCTTTACAAGGAGTTGACTTCTTCCTAGAAATCCTTATTACATATGGGTTTACAATCCTTGTGTTTGTGTGTGATGTTGGTGTTTGAATTCTTAGATCCGATTTCTATCCTCCATCATGATTGAAGGAGTGTTAACACATGTAGGTTTGACATATCAAATTTTTTAATGGATCTTAACAAAGGTTGAAGGAATTATTTTTCATAGAACTACCTAAGTTGTGTGAATTTTACCCCCTATCCATACAACATTATATGCATGGATGTACTTTCACAATGCAGACACCATACCTAATATATTTAACATCAATGTGATATAAGTAATATTTTTGTGCAATTATAAACTCCATGGTCACATGATATAGTTCTTGAAAACCACAACCATACCTACACCTTGCACAAAGCCCACACTTCTCCAAACATGCATGTCATTATTTAATAACATATATTTTTCCATTTTTCAAATAAATTATATTTGTATTTATCCCAAGGGTTTACCTCAACTATTTATAGCCAAAAATATTGTAAATTTGTCTAGTTTGATGTCACCATGTGCCCAGTTCAAATCCCTTGGTTTAGGTACACTAGTCTACATTGACGAGCTTACTAGAGATGTCATCCATGAATGTGGAGAAGCATCCCTTGACTGTGTGAATTCTACCCCCTATCCATGTAACATTATATGCATGGATGTACTCTTTCTATGCAAAAACCACACCTAATATATTTAACATCAATGTGATATAAGTAATATTTTTATGCAATTATAAATTCCTTGGTCACATGATATCGTTCTTGAAAACCACAACCATACCTGCACCCTACATAAACCCCACACTTCTCCAAACTACATGCCATTATCGAGTAACATATATTTTTCCATTTGTCAAATTAAATTATATTTATATTTATCCCAAGGGTTTACCTCAACTACTTATAGCCAATAGTGTTGGACATTTGGCTAGTTTGATGTCAACAGGTGCCCAATTCAAATCCCTTGGTTTAGGTACACTAGTCTACATTCACGAGTTTACTAGAGATGGCATCCATGAATGTGGGGAATCATCCCTTTATATTCTCCATGAGGTTTTCCTTAGAAAAATAACTACATTTACATTATATAAAACCAAAATTATATAGTAATGTTGAATCAAATTGAACTTAAAGCTTAAAGGTATACCATATGTCAAATTAGACCAATACATCAACACAAACCCCTTAAAAGGGAAGGGAAGTGTTGATGTTTCAAATAAGCCATTGAAAACACAAACCTTTATCTAAAGTGTATGTGTCACACATGTGCGCGCACACACACACACACACACAAATGCACATAAGTCTTAATTAACTATAACACAAGTTAATTATTATAGCATATATAATATAATATATATAATTAGATACATTACATTACATATCTATTAAATTACATATAAGTTATAGTTATATTTTTAATATACATTACATAGCATATATATTAATATCTATCTAATATAAACAATATTACATTACACGTATATGTATTATAAATATATTATAGCTATAGTTTTTGTATATGTTATAGTTATATAAATTGCACAACATATAGCTATTTAGTTTTTTTTTAAGGAAAATATCACAAGGATATTGAAGGTATGCTTCTCCACATTCATATATGGAATCCCTACTAAACCTACCAGTATAGATAAGTGCACATAACCCAAGGGGATTTGAACCAGACACATGTAGATATGGAACTAACCAAATATCCAACAACATTGGCAACAACTCGTTGAGCTAACCCATTAATAGTTTTAGTTATTGTTAAGAACCAAATATCAATATAGCATAGAAAAACCTCAGAAAAAGTACTCAACGCCTTGAAAAAGAGACAATTTCAGATAATAAGCCTCTTCGAGGGGGAAACCTCCTTTTAACCCACTTAAATGTTCAAGTACAAGATGATTCCAAATGAAAATGTCTCCTTGGTATATATAGGAGACTAGGAGGTATAATTACAACTAATGGAATAAAGCCAAAATAAATAAAATATCATTACTAATGTAATATGCCCCAATTAAGGGGTAATGAGCCAATATTAGGGCTTAACATGCCCCTCCCCTTGAGACAAGTGTTGTCCACAATGCTTGAGTAACTCTGGATGCTTCTATATAAAAGACTCATCTTCCCAAGTGGAATCTTCAGCCGATAGTTTCCTCCATTTAATGAGA
>JASDQU010012349.1:205669-231046 GCA_032191745.1 Picea mariana
AAGATCGAGGAGAGTATGAACCGTCGGATCACTCTATGTCGGGAACATATCATGACCGTCGGATTGCCTAACTACAAATGCATACTAATGCATACTAAAGAAACACACTTTTACCTAATGACATATTAGACCAAGTAGATCTTAACTAACTCCTAAGTGTCTAAATATCCTAACAACAACTTTGACAGGAGGAGGAGTGGGAAAATCCAAAGTGGGACAATATTCTAAGATTCTAGGTCTAAACCACTTTACAATATCAGGGGAAGCAGGGATGTCAAAAATTTCTCCCTCTAAATGAAGACTAGAAGGGGGGAATTCAACAGGAAAACTTCCAAAATTTAAACTTCTGGAAACCCCAACAGATAGTATAACAGGAGAATTAGATGCAACTACTGGAGTTTTTAAAGAAGAATCATGTAAATTACTAGAATCACCTGGTACTATAGTTGAAAGCCCTTCTAGAAAGGTCTTTCCTTTTATGATAATATTTTTTGTGTCAGCTTTAGGCGTTGCGAGAGGCAGCTGTGGAGTAGACATTGTGTTTCTTCCTTTGGGAGCCACAACTAAAATAGTGGAATCACCAGGTGCAAGTTGGAATCTTCAAGTTACTAATTTCTGATAAACCTTCATAATCATAATTTCTTTGTCGTTCAATCCCAGGGAAATTTATTCAATTCATTCCCTAGCAATGATGCCAAGAATGTTATCACTGAGAGTCATCCTCAAATTGCGAGAGGATAAGCCCATTACCCATCTGAATTTTTGGTGGATGTTGGTTTTATGAGTGGAGGTAAAATGGTCAAAACTTAGTACAAGAATGATTTGAACATGTAAATTGGACAAGAAATGCACAGGGAAGTGAGGTTGTCATTAAATTCAGTAAATGATTTGATTTTAAGTGTGATAAGAAGGAATAATTAGTGAGAGAGGTGAACAATACTGCTATGACCATATGGATTTCAAGCAACTTGGTGAAGAAAAAATCAGGATCAAGAGCACTCTTGAACTCAAGTTTCAGAGACCAAAATATGTCATAGCAGCATAATAATCAAACCTACATTACCATGAAACTAAAACAACTCGAATGGATCCTCCATGCTTGAGACTTTCAATGTAAGGGGAAATAAGATAACAAAGAAGATGACTAAAAATGGTCACAACAATACTATAATCAAACCTACATTATAATAGAACCACAACCCTTGACTGGATCCTCCATGCCTGAGCATTTCAACATAGGTTTTTACAAAGAGATGAGAGAAGTTGAATTCTATTAATGTGAAAGTCTCAAGTTTGACACATAACCAGAGAACAAATCTGACATCAAAACTACACAGTAGGGAGATCTTCTCAACCATTCAAACTCTTTAACAAAATATCAAAATGATCTATTTATACTCATATCAGTCCACAACTTCCAGGAGTGTGATCTACAAATGTCATTCAAAGATTTGTGTTTGAGAAGTCCTTTATCACACTATGTGTGTTTCCTTTTGTTAGACACAAACCAAGTTCAGTGTGGACCTACAGAAAAAACGACCATCATTGTACCTTGATGTCAATCCTACCTCCTTAGTCATAACTTCTGAGTCTTCCATTTATGGGATGAGTTGAGGTTTCAGCTACCAATCCCTGCTTCATTAATCAGATCTTCATTGGGATTGGAGTGCAACAAAACAACTGGCAGAGGACCACCTGTCATTTCTACATTAGGCACTGAGTTCATGAGAATTAATCCTCATTCATTGGTTGACCCCTCCTTGGGATTGGAGCATGACGGGACGACTTTCGGGCGGCCACTTGTCGACATTGGATAGGGTGTCATATGCGCATGTGCATTTCAGGGCTGTGGGAAGTGGTTTAGGCCCACACCGCTTTTGCGCATGAAACACACCTTCTTCTTCCACGTCGCCTCTCTGCAAAACCACGGTTGGGATTTCAGCCCACCATTCAGATTTTAACGTCCAAGCATGTTGCGGCCCCGAAATGATCAGTGGTCATCGATCTGGATAGGAGCCAAGATCTAGGCTCGCTAATTACTTTAGCACCCCTGCCAAACTTTTATCCACCTGTCAGCCATGGATTCCCTCCAACTACGCTTGGAGATAGTGCCACATCAAATCTACAAAGGGGACTTCGACCACTGTAGACTACACCTGCCTGCCTGTGTTCATGTTGCTTTATGTGATAACAGGAAGCACATGGATTACAGTGGGAAAAGTCTTCATTCCTTATAATGTATAATGCACTTGTTTCTATGGATATGTCTTACACATGTTACCTTTCTATGGAATGGATGGTAAGAATAACTATTTATGAAGGACTTCTTCATATGAAGTTCTCCTTTCTTTAGCTATCCTTGAGAATTCTCCATCTTGATGGGAAAAAGAATAATATGAGGAGTCAACTTTCTCGATCATGCATTTTGAAGGAGGTAGTCCCTTTTGCATTGGAGATTTTGCATTCTCATCCTGCCAATCTTCATGGATTTGCACTATGTTGGAGATATTACACACTCACCTATAATTATGTTCCTAAGTTTTACCGTCCAATATTGAGAACTCTTCCTTAGATGAGAATATTCTCTCTAGAGAATATTCCCCTACAAAATAGGATGTTCCTCTTCATTTTAGAGTCAGTTACACTTAGTTAGACCAGTGGAAGTCGTGACTCAGTTAATTGATGATTGCATGGATCATTTAACTAGGACTAGGTGGAATTTCACTCCAAATGTCTGTTAGTGAGTTTCTATATCTCTCTAGATCACTACTATGGTGCATTATTTACTCATGTAACCTATATATATTGTAAATTGTTCAGTCTTTGAGTGTGGAATACGGTTAATGAGAATTCTTCCATTCTTTCTCTCTTGCTTCTCTTTACTCATATTTTATCTGCAATTATGTATGTCAACTCCTAGCTAGATCTATTCTAGGAAGGTTCAACACATTTACATGGTATCAGAGCCGACATATTGCTAGGAAAAAGACACACCAAACTCTTTTTGTAGGTACTGAAGATTGAAGAACATAGAAAAGATGGATTATTCGTCGACAATACTTCTCACGCCTCATAACTATTTGGAATGGAAGCCAAAAATTCTACTTCAGCTCAGATGCAGAGGATTGTACCAAATAACTATGGAAATGGAAGTAGATCCTGATCCCACCGATGAGAAAAATTACTTTCTCAATAGACAAGATATGGCCATAGGATGTATGCTCTCGTTTATTTCTCTTGAAATTCTCCACCAAGTATATGATGAGTCACAAGACTCAACCCCAAATGAATTATGGACCATATTGGAGGTTCTATTCGGGAATAAAGAAGATTGTAAAGATTTCACGCAGGAGATTGGAAAGATATATCTAGAAGAGAAACTATCAGAATATCAAGACTCTTATTCTGAAGAGTCTTCTACACAATTATCTGCACAAATTTGTATTCCATTTATTGCAGATGATGTCTAATCCATTTCATATTTGTTTTCTAAATTTCACGTGGAATATATGTTGCATGCATCTCATGATTCACATGCATACACTTTTTCATGCACCATGCATGCATCTCATGAGACAAAAAGGGGGCTCCGCACATCATATTCAATTCTGATATTGTTTGAGAAACAATTGCAGAAACAAATTGGATATTTGAATTCCTCTCAGAAAAATATCATATTTCAAAAAACAAATCGTCTGAAATGGAGTTAGGGAAGTGAAGTATGGTGCATATACTTCATAATATCCATGTGTATATTTACATATTCAACAAAATCTTCAATGAGCACAAAATTGCACGGTTGTGAGGTCTTCTTGGAGTGAAGGACATGGTTGCTTAGCAACTTTTTTTCGTTCCTTCTCATTTGTTTTATGCATTGTAATTTGAACAGGGGGGGATCCCATGAGGTTTTCCCTCTTTCCTTTTTTTATTAGTGTTTTATTCTTATATGAATTGTACAATGGGTACCTAACATGGCTTTGGTTTATGGGACCCATTCATCATGTACACCCTAATAGTGTTCAGGGGGGTGTTGGATATATTACACACTTAGCTATAATTAATTTCCTAAGTTTTATCATCCAATGTTGAGAACGCTTCCTTAGATGAGAATATTCCCATAAAAAATAGGATGTTCCTCTTCACTTTAGAGTCAGTTACACTTAGTTAGACTAGTGGAAGTCGTGACTTAGTTAACTGATGATTGCATGGATTAGTTAACTAGGACTAGGTGGAAGTTCACTCCAAATGTCTGTTAGTGAGCATCTATATCTCTCTTGATCAATACTATGGTGCAATATTTACTTGTGTAGCCTATATCTATTGTAAATTATTCACTCTTTGAGTGTGGAATACAGTTAATTAGAATTCTTCCATTCTTTCTCTCATGCTTCTCTTTTCTCATATTTTCTCTATAAATTGTGTATGTCATTTTCTATCTAGATCTATTATGTGTAGGTTCAACACATTTACACACTGATGGTGCTAATACTTGATATATAATATGAAACTTTCTTTCCAACTCATGAAAAATACATTTATCTAATTCCTCATGACATATCAGTCGATCTTGCGACCTCTGCTTCTCTTCCTTAATAGCTTGCTAATGCATTCTTAACTTAGAATTATCCTTCTAGATTTGTCGATTAATATTCTTATACAGCCTCAACTTCATGAAAACTTTACTCATCTTGTCTTCTTGAACGGAGCTTTAAAAATATTCACCAATTGAACTCTTGGATCTCATGTCACATAAACAACCTACAAATGCACATCAACACTAGATCTGATATCACTTGATCCAAAAATATTTAGACACCACTTGTTTCTTTACCATATATACATGTAGTATATAACTTGATTCAAAATAATTTCCTAATCATATTGAGGTGATTTGTAGAAAAATGATGATGTGTTATTTATCCAAAAACTCATAAAATGATGATTGATTTTCATAATGATGAGATGGCACATAATAAAATAAAAAAACTCAATATATATATATATATATATAGATAGATAGAGAGAGAGAGAGAGAGAGAGAGAGAGAGAGTCTTCAAAGTCCCTTTTGATAACATCATTGTTCTCCATCATCTCAAAACACCAATTACATTACAACATGAATTTGCAAAAATCCATTTTAATGGACTCTCTTTAATTCCACTACTCAAAACAAGAAAATGAGTTTATCATTAGAATCCTTGTGAAATTCTAATAAATTTGACTATAAAGTCAACAAAATTCCAAACTAGCTCAATTTCACCCTCTTCAGCACACAAAATAATGCCTTGAAAGATCATTAATGGAAATTTGTAATAACGATTTTTAAAATCACCTATGATCATAAAATAGACCTCAAATTCATTATCCTTGCAAAATATCATGAAAAATGAGTATAAATTTGACTATGTGTGGACAATATACCTTATGGCACACTTTTTTATGCAATGTCAAAACTAGGTTTTTCCTGCACATACTTCTATGAAGTCCATACTCCCTTGGAATCCATGCCCTACATTAGGATCTATGCACCTCAAAATTTATGTCCCTCGGGATGTGTTTCATCCTGGGATTTTTTTCAAATATATAGGGTGTGGGTGGCCCAAACCGTACCCAAAATTTATGCTAACATGGGCATAAACATTAAATATATATGGTTTGTTTGTTATAACAAACCACCCCTTGTGGCTAATGGTAGACGCTCTATTTTGAAAATTTTGGAATATGTTTTGGAGGTTAAGTTTTCAATCCCCATGGACCCTTATCTTGGTATATTACATTGAACACTAGTTTAAATACAAATTTTCTCATTATCATATTCGATTATGAAGTTATCACAAGTGGTTAGTTCGTTTGAATATGGAACTAGAGGTTATGGGTTCAATACCCATCCAGTCTATGTTACAAGGAAAATTTCTCTATGTCAAGGGGTAAACCACAACAGATGGAATGACATTCATAAATAAACTTTAATCCCAAGTATGCTATATAAATGAAATTCTAACAAGACAAGGCCAGGAGCCTACCTCATCCGGACGTTCAATGAAGACCATCGTTGAGCACACAACCCAAAGCTTTATACCTGCAACTTGTCCTCAAAAACCAAGATACGCAATCATATGGTGATAATATATAATTTTAGCATATAGATTAGCATAATCCATTAAAAAACATGACAAATATGCCCATGGAATAATAATTCAAATATTTGCAAGATATCAATTGGACGAGAAAAGAGTATTTCTATTAAAATAATCAATAGAAATACATAGGTGACAAACTTCTGTAATGACACATATTGGAACTGAGAAATTAAGTCCCTCCATCTTGCCTCCACCACTTCAATCCTCCACCAAAGGAAAGATCATATAAATGAGTCAATGAGGTTCTCCATCACAAAGAAGGAAGATTTTGGGGTCTGAACAAGGAGTTTAGACTTTCAAGCATAAAAGGATCCAGACTCAATATGAAGTGAAATTTCTCTAGAGTGTCTTTGATGCAGGAGCATCGCTAGTAAGCGCGAGTGGAGGACAGCTAGATATACACCAGTTCGCATTTTGAAAGGATTTTGAATTTCAAAGGATGTCACATTAATGTAATATCTGAAAAAGATATATTTTATTTTCATGTCTTGGGATTGTAACGAAAATATTGAGAATTTTCTCTCATCTATCAGTTGTGCATAATTAATGTAATACATGTAAAGTAGATAGAGATTTAATTTGATAAGATAGCTTAGATTTGTAGGAGGGAAAACTTAAGAAGACTCCCTCGTATGTATTGTATGATTATTCTCATTGTGAGAGCAAGAGAGCGTAGGAGAGTAGAGAAGAATAAAGACTTTAGAAGTTGTATGAGAAGATAGTTGTTGCTATTGAACCATGTACAGAAACACTTGAATTAATATAAGAATGCTTTGATCCAATTTCATGGTGTATTATGAATGTTGTGTGTATCTATTGAATGGTATGTTTAGAGATTGTTTATATTATCTGTTATGCATTTGTTTCAATGTTGTGTGTATGTGATTTCATGTTGAATGTCTGAAGTCTATGAGAAGAGTATGAGTTTCAATTGTTTCTCTTCCTGAGAATTCTTGCAAGGAGTGCAGTGAAATTCTGCAAGGAGTGCATCGACAAGTTTCTGAGTTTTATCTCAGAAATCTCAGGAGAGATCATGTTAACTTATACCAGTAGGAGTGCAGGTAGAGTATAGAGCCATGCAAGGTGTGCGCAGGCTGAGGAGAGTCTTAGACTTTTCCAACCTAGAGAGAGGTTGAAGAATTCTGTCACAAAGAGTGCGCAGATTTGGAGTTGTCAAATAACTAGAGGTTATCATGAAAGCCGCAAGGAGTTCATGCAGGATTTCTTAGAATCCTTGAGTTTGCAGCAAGGATCAAGCTCAAGAAGGGTAGAGACTTGGAGAAGTTCAGAGAAAAGACAAGGGTTGAAGTCACCTCACAAAAATAATCTCAGAAGGGTTGACACCGATTCATTTGGCCAGGAGACAGTGAGAGTCTCGACAGATGATGGAAATTCTTGAAGGGAGAAACATCAATTTCCGTGGACCATTGGATCTAGCAGATCTACAGGAAGGATAAGGGAAATAGTATTTCAACACTCATAAACTCAGGAGGGATAGTATCCTTCGATCCCAAAGAGATATCAAACTATTGATTTCTTCCATGGGAAAGAGATTTCAGAAATCGGGAAGTTGGGAGTCAGAGGTTCGAAGGAGAGATTTGTATTCCAACATCAGGGGACGTAAAGTCCCGATTCATGGAGAGTAGACCTAGACCATTGGATCATGGGAGATAGTGGGTCGTTGATCTAGCACAATTAGAACTCAGGGATTTGAGGTTCGAAAGAAAGGAAGTGAGATAGATTTCGGTATTCGTGAAGTGTGAAGTCCCAAAGTAATAGAGGAGTTGGGGCCCAAGTCATAGTTAGAGGTCACATCATCGGAGGATAAAGGGAGGAGATAGCGTTCGCTAAGATCTAATTCAGATTTCACTAATTGGAAGAGTCGGGGAGACTTGCAGTAGAACACTGGAGGTCATGAAGTCATGAAGCACCTTTTGGTTAGGCTTTTGGTCACAACCAGTGGTCACGTGGAGAGGAAACTTACTCTTGGTGCTTATTCGTGTGGGTGTAGTTTCGTAAGAAGGACCTGTGGATTTTTTTTCGTGGAGGTTCCAACAAGGACCTAGAGAGTTTCTTCAACTCAAGAATAGAGGAAGATCCATAGACCGGGAGGTCAACAGACCCTACCGAGGGAGGGGCTCTACGTCAGGTGGTATTAGAGCTACAAATATTGTTTTCTGTAAAGGGAAGACAGAAGACAGTTGTGATTTGAATTATGTGTGGTGGAATTTGAAACAATGCCGCCAAGAAGATGTCCAAAAAAAACTTTACATGATCCAGTCGTGGAGAGGGAAATGAGAGAACTTCATGCTTGATTAGATGTTATGGAGACAACATAGTGATGAACACCTGATACTAAATATATCAGTGAGGCTTAAAGAGAGAACGAAGAAGGAGAAAAAGAAACTGTAGCCGAAGATGCTACAGAAGAACGTCTATTTAAAGTTGTTGCAAGAATAGGTACCAGAGAAAAGCTGGACATCCCGATGTATGAATGCAACTTGGACATTGAGGAGTTGCTAGATTGGTTTAGAGCTCTAGATAAATATTTCGACTATGAGGATGTTGAAGATGATAAGAAGGTAAAGAACGATGTCACTATGCTGAAAGGACATGCAACACTGTGGTGGGATGAACTACAGGATGATAGGCATTTCAAAGGTAAACAAAGAATTAAAAGTTGGGATAGGATGGTAGCAAAGATGAAATCCAAATTTATACCCAGAGATTATCAAATCAATATGTTTTGAAGAATGCATAATTTGAGACAAAAAGGGATGACAATGAAGGAATACACTAAGCAATTCTACAAACTTAACGTCAGAGTTGGTCATCACAAGAGTGATGATGAAAAGGTCACCAAATATATGAATGGCATGAGATATGAGATTCAAGACGAGATGAGCATGGTGGCAATCAGAAATGTGGAAGATTCTTATTAGGTCACTCTGAAGGCAGAAGATAAATTGTCCCAAAAGCAAGGTCAAAGGGTCAGAGGTAGAAGTCAGAGTAGAGGCAAAGAAATTTCCTAGGATAGAGTACAGAATCCCAAGGAAGAAGAGAAGAAACCTCAAAATCAACCAGAAAGGGGAGGAAGTTCACAAGGATGACAATATGCCAATAGGAACACTTTTCTTGGAGAAAGAGGAAGAGGAAGAGGAAGAGAAGGTGAAGTAATGATCAGAATCTAGACCAGGGGTCAAATTTTACCTCAAAAATTAAAGTTCTCGGAATTTCCTAAAAAAAAATGGGTTTTTATCCCTCATCGTCACGAACCCAACGCAATTTGTTTCGTCTCAAACGGACGTCGGGAGCGAGAGATATCGCGATCTATTCGAATCGCCAAACAGGAAAAAAAAAGGGTGCTGACTGGGCAGGCCGTACAGCTGACGTGGCAACCGTACAGTTGACTTGGAACTTGATGACATGGCAGGTGGGTGTCGTGGAACATTTTAATTGGACGATGGTCGACGAATACAGGCATTTGAAGAGCCCATTTGCAGGTTTTTCACATTTGAAGTTTGAGGAAGCTCCATGAAGCTTGAAGCCCTCATTATTTGAGGCATTGCTGAGATGAGCATATATCCATTTTCTGAGACTGAATAGTCATTTATGACTGTTTATTATGCTCTGAACATTTTGGGATAGGTTTTAGATCCATTGGAGGAATTTTACAGGTATTTTTGCCTCATTCAAGCTCAGGGAAGCTTGGAGGTCACATGTAGAAGAGGTCATTGTTGGATGAGCCATTGTCCATTTGCAGAGTTTTTACAGTCAAATTTGGGGTTTGTATGTATTCTGAATCCAATGGTACAGTCTTTAAATCCATTGGAGTTGAGCATCAGCTTGTAAATAGCATTTTACAAACTAATCCCAAAGAGACAAGTCCATTGAAGGAGGCTCAAGGAGACGTAGCCCAGAGAGGGGTGAACTTCTTTATCATCTTGCTTTTGTTGTGAGTTTACTGTGTTAATTGATGCACCTTTTATGGCTGTGTATTGGTTTATAACACATAATAAATCTTTTAAAAGATCATTTCCTCACACATGTACATTGCAAACAAGAACCAAGAACTTAACACATAAACCCTCTTGCACATTTGAACACATGAAGCAAGGTCCTGTTAAGGTTTATTTTTATGAGGTAGAGGGTGCTTGCATAGCATAACAAGTCAGCCTTCTATTTTCAGATCAAGTAAAGTGTTTTGTTTCTAGTAATATAGGACACAAATCTTGGGAATGTCCTGATAGAAAAAGAGATGGAGGAGGCGAAGCTCACATTTTAGAAGAACAAAGGCGAAATGTTGAAGCGAAAGATTCAGAAGGTGGAAGATCCTTGATGATGAGGAATATTCTCTTGAAGCCATAGAAAGAAATGGAGAATCTAGTCCAGAGAAATAGTTTGTTTATGACTGCTTGCAAAACCAAAGATAGGGTATGCAAGGTGATAGTTGACAGTGGAAGCACAGATAACTTAGTATCCACAAAGATGGTGGAGAAGCTAGAATTGGAGACAGTTGCACATCCAAGCCCATGTAAAGTTTTGTGTTTTTGAAAAGGACATCAAGTAACAGTCACTAAACAGTATTTAGTTGAATTTAAGATAGGGTGATATAGAGATAAGATTATATGTGACGTAATTCCCATGGATGTCTATCAGATTTTTTTGGGGAGGCCTTGCCAATATGACATAAATGTTATTCATGACGGAAGAAAGAACACTTGCACCTTGGAGAAGAATGGTAGGACGTATATGTTGCTGCCAATTGAAGATAAGAAGGTGAAAGTAGAAACAAGCAATACTATACTTCTCATGAGTGGGAAGGAACTTCTTGATGAAGTCAAAAAAGATCAAGAAATGCAGTTTGTTGTGGTTAGAAAAACTAGAGTCATCTTGACTAGTACCTCAATAGATGATCTACCTGAAGAAATTTAGGAACTGCTGGAGAATTTCACTGATATAGTGGTGGACAATTTACCTTATTCATTGTTTCCCATCAGAATTATAAACCATCATATTGACCTTATACCATGAGCTAGTTTACCAAACAAAGATGCATACAGATTGACACCGCAAGAGAATGAAGAAGTCAAGAAGAAAGTCTGGGATTTGGTGGACAAAGGGTTGATTAGAGAAAGCTTGAGTCCATGTGTTGTACCAACATGTTAACTCCAAATAAGGATGGTGGATGGAGAATGTGTATAGACTCGAGGGCTATAAACAAAATCATCATCAGGTTTAGATTTCCTTTACCTGGGATGGATGACTTGATGGAGTCCTTGACTCAGGCAAAGTTTTTTTCAAAAATTGATTTGAAAAGTGGATATCATCATATTAGAATGAGGGAAGGTGATGAATGGAAGACAAAATTCAAGACAAATGAAGGATTGTATGAATTCCTTGTCATGCCATTTGGCATGACGAATGTGCCAAGTACTTTTATGAGATTGATGAACAAAGTCTTGAAAGATTTCATTGGAAAGTTTGTAATTGTGTATCTTGATGATATAATGATCTTCAGTAAGACCAAGGAAGAAAATTTGAGACATTTAACTCTAGTGATGAGGAGGTTGCAACAAGATAAGTTGTTGATAAATATGAAGAAGTCATATTTCATGAAGATGGAGCTTATTTATTTAGGTTTTGTGATCTCTTCGAATGATTTGAAAATGGATTCGAAGAAGGTAAAAGCAATCAAAGAATGGTCGTCGCCAAGGAATATCTTTGAATTCAGAAGCTTCCATGGACTAGCCAGTTTTTACAAGAAGTTCATCAAAAGTTTTAGTGGGATTTGTGCACTAATGATGGAAACAGTAAGAAAAGACACAAATATTTCCATTGGACAGAGGAAGCAGAGAAAAATTTCAAGTTGTTGAAAGAGAAGATAATTGAACAACCAGTTATGGTTCTGCTAGATTTCAGTAAGACATTTCAAGTGAGATGTGACGCAAGTGGATTTGCGATTGGAGCAGTCTTAAGTCAAGACAATAGATTAGCTGCATACTTCAATGAGAAACTGAATGAGGCCAAAATAAATTATTCGATGTATGATAAAGATTTTTATGCAATCATACACGCACTGAAGAAATGGAGGCACTACCTGGTTCCAAAAGAGTTCATTTTGTATAGCGACAACCAGGCCTTATAGTTTATAACCAGACAGGAGAAATTGAACCAGAAACATGCAAAATGGGTTGAGTTTATGCAGAAATTTACTTTTGTTATAAATAACATTTCTGGAAATGCTAACAAAGTTGTTGATGCATTGAACAGAAAATGTTTGATTCTACAGTAGTTTCGAGTGAAGACCTTAGGTTTTGACATCCTTAAGGAAATGTACAGAGTTGATTCAGATTTCAAGGACTCTTACAAAGAATGTGAGAATATTTTTTTAAGAGACATAAGCCAATGGATTGAATATTTAATTTAGGATGGACTTTTATTCAAAGGAAATCAATTGTGTATCCCAAAGAGTTCTATGAGAGAAATTCATTTGAAGGAAAAACATAGTGGGGGATTGGCTGGACATTTTGGCCATGAAAAAACATTTGCGCAACTGAAAAATTTGTATTATTGGCCAGGAATGAGGACAGATGTGCAGAAATTTGTCAACATATGTAGAATTTTCCAGCACGCAAAGGGGAAAAAACATAATACTGGGTTATATCAACCATTGCCAATACGAGAGAGGTCATGGGATGCAATAAGCATGAATTTTGTGTTGGGAATTCCAAGGATACAGAGAGGTTGTGGTTCCATATTTTTGGTAGTCGATAGATTTTCCAAAATGGAACATTTTATTCCATGTCAAAAAAACAGTGATGCAACACACATTGCAAATCTGTTTTTCAAAGAAGTTGTTCGACTTCATGGTTTACCCAAGAGTATTATTTCATACAAAGATACCAAATTTGTTGGTCATTTATGGACACTATGGAAGAAGTTGGGGACAAATTTATCCTTTAGCTCAGCATATCAACCTCAGACGGATGGACAGAATGAGGTAGTAAATCAAAGTTTAGGGGACTTATTAAGGAGTTTAGTAACAAAACATCACACTCAGTGGGATCAGATTCTTCCACAAGTGGAATTTGCATATAATGACTCGCCCAATAGGAGCACAGGACAAAGCACATTCCAGACACTGTATGGAATGCAACTAAGAGGAGTATCCGAGTTGAGGAACTTAGAGTAGAGTGAGTTCAGGAGTGCTGGAGCGGAATATTTTGCAGCCGAGATGTAGGAGCTCCACAACAAGATTAAAGAGTGGTTTCAAAGTTCTAACCAGAGATACAAGTGCAGAACAGATAAGCATAGAAATGAAATTCAATTCAAAGTGGGAGATTTAGTCTTAGAAGACCTCAGAAAAGAAAGGTTCCCAAGGGGAACATCTAATAAGTTGAAAATGAAGAAAATAGGGCCCTGTAAGATTTTGAGAAAATTTGAGGCAAATGCTTATGAGATAGAATTTCTAGATGATGTGGTCATATCACCCTTATTCAACGTAGCATATATGTATCCTTACAGAGCAGATGGAACAGAGAATCAGAAGGAAATTCAGTGGTTCAAACAGATGCATGTAGTTGAAAATCCACAGATGGAAAATATCATTGATCAAAGAGTTGGAAAGAAGACCTGAAAGAAGACATATTTTGAGTATTTGGTAAAGTGGAAAGGAAACTCGATTGAATATGCCAGTTGGGAAAGTGAAGAAAATATTCAAAAACATGGATAGGCGGTGCAGGACCTCATGGACAGGAATCCATGAATTTTTCAGCCAGAGGAGTATGATGCAAGAGCATCACTAGAAAGCACGAGTGGAGGACAACTAGATATAAACCAACGCGCATTTTGAAAAGATTTTGAATTTCAAAGGGTGGCACATTAATGTAATATCTGAAAAGATATATTTTCTTTTAATGTCTTGGGATTGTAACACAAATCTTGAGAATTTTCTCTCATGTGTCGGTTGTGGATAATTAATGTAATAAATGTAAAGTAGATAGATCTTTTAATTCGATGATATGGCTTAGAGTTGTAGGAGGGAAAACTTAAGAAGACTCCCTCATATGTATTGTATGATTATTCTTATTGTGAGAGAAAGAGAGAAAGAGAGCGTAGGAGAGTAGAGAAGAATAGAGATTGTAGAAGTTGTATGAACATATAGTTGTTGCTATTGAACCATGTACATAAGCACTTGAATTAATATAAGAATGATTTGATCCAATTTCATGGTGTATTATGAATGTTGTTTGTATCTATTGAATGGTATGTTTACAACTTGCTTATATTCTTTGTTATGAATTTGTTTCAATGTTGTGTATATGTGATTTCATGTTGAATGTATGAAGTCTGTGAGAAGAGTATGACTTTCAATTGTTTCTCTTCCTGAGAATTCCTGTAAGGAGTGCAGTGAAAGTTCGTAAGGAGTGCATCAACAAGTTTTTGAGTTTTATCTTAGAAAGATCAGGAGAGATAACGTTAACTTATACCAGTAGAAGTGTAGGTAGAGTACAGAGCTATGCAAGGTGTGCGCACACTGAGGAGAGTCTTAGACTTTTCCAACCCAGAGAGCGATTGAAGAATTCTGTCGCAAAGAGTGTGCATATTTGGAGTTTTCAAATAACTAGAGGTTATCGTGAAAGTCACAAGGAGTGCGTGCAATATTTCTTAGAATCCTTGAGTTTGCAGCAAGGATCAAGCTCAGGAAGGATAGAGACTTGGATAAGTTCAGAGAAAAGACGAGTGTTTAAGTCACCTCGCAGAAACAAGCTCAGAAGGGTTGATGCCAAGTCATTTGTCTAGGAGACATTGAGAGTCTCGACGGACGGTGGAAACTCCTGAAAGGAGAAACATCAATTTCCGTGGACCGTTGGATCTAGCAGATCTACAAGAAGGATAAGGGCGAGAGTCTTTCAACACTCACAAAATCAGGAGGGATAGTATCTATCAATATCAAAGAGAGATTGAACCATTGATTTCTTTCGTGGGAAAGAGATTTCAGAAATTAGGAATATCGGAGTCGAAAGTTCGAAGGAGAGAGCCATATTCCAACATCAGGGAATGCGAAGTCCCGATTCGCAGAGAGTAGACCTGGACCATCGGATCATGGGAGATAGCGGGTCATCGATCTAGCATGAGTAGAACTCAGGGGTTCAGGGTTCGAAAGAAAGGAGGCAAGCTAGCTTTCGGTATTCATGAAGCACAAAGTCCTGAAGTAATAGGGGAGTTGGGCCCCAAGTCATAGATGAAGGTCACATCGTCAGAGGATAAAGGGAGTAGCTAGCATTCACTAAGCTCTAATTTGGAGTTCAGCGATTGGAAGAGTCAGGGAGACTCGCAGTAGAACATTAGAGGTCGCAAAGTCATGAAACACCTTTTGGTTAGGCTCGTGGTCACAACCAGTGGTCACGTGGAGAGGAAACTTACTCCTAGTTCTTATTCGCGTAGGTGTAGTTTTGTAAGAAGGACCTATGGATTTGTTTTCATGGAGGTTCCAGCAAGGACCTAGAGAGATGCTTCAGCTCAGGAATAGAGGAAGATCCATAGAATGGGAGGTTAGCAGAACCTACCGAGGTAGGGGCTCTACGTCATTCGTTTCTCTCCAAGTTGAATTGTTGAATCTCTCAAGGCTTGGATATGGCTCAATTTATAGCCTTCAAATGGAACATAAGGGACGAGTCAGAGTGTTTCTAGTATATGGAAGGTCAAAGATCATGGATCTTGTGACATGGCATGGAAACACGACATTATTTTTAATTTTGAGCACCAAACCCGATGTACTTGGCATGTAGTGGAGAAAACTGCATATACTCTTATTGTATAACTGATAGGGTGCGTATATGTGGACAAATATTATTTTTTGGCTCTGAAAGGTGAAAAAGGGCACTTCAAGTCTACATATGGAAATGGAAAGGCCATCCAAGCAAGTTGCATGGGGCGATGAAACTTTTGTTGTAACAGATGCCCCCTAATGTGTTAGGTCAGAGGAGTATTTTTTATGTCTGAAATACATTATAATTCCCAGAAGTGAAGTAATAGAGACTCAGCTGAAAGTACTAGTTACTTAGGAGAATATTATAATCCATAATGACTTTGTACACATGGATGCCAATACGAATTACACTGCAAATCCATGTAGAAATATATCAAATATTTGTTCATGGCCATGAATAGAAAATACAAAGCGGGCATATGCCATAGGCTGTCATAGTACCGAACAAGGCACGATGGAATCTAGTCTCAAAATCAATCTGAAGATAGTTGTATACAATGGAGTACAATCTGATTTCCCATGATCATTGAATTCATATAGGTACTAGTCCAATGAAAGACAACAGCATATTAGGAATGTTTATATTGTAAGATATATGTCTTATACACTATCCGCATAAGGTGAAAGTCTACATCATGTGAATATAGAAGTTGAGGTCGAACACAATGAGACTTTGTTTGATTACCAGTCATTAATGTATATCATTAAAAAACGTGATACAACCTACCGATAATGAAATTAGGTATCAAGGAACCGAGTGCATTCTACAAGTGTGAATAAGGGTGTTGAGGTCAAACACTTGAAGAATCCATTGATCAAGAGACATTGATGTATTCCCAACTTTCGATGGAACGAGAACCTGCCACTGATGACTGCAAGCCTCTAGGTACTCATAGGACTCTAGGTATCATTTACAGAATATATGAGATGAATTCGATGGAAGGAGAACCACTTAAAGGAGATCATTAGGGAATCTCCCATCAGTCAGCATGAGGTACAAAGCAATATATTTATGATTAGGAGGATCTCGGATGAACAAAATTTTCATGAACCAACAACCATGTTTGTCTCTTGCATGCACCAGATGCAAGTAGTGCACGAAAGAGACCCTTTGAATAGCATCCAATAAGAAAAATTGTTGACAAAGGAGAGGAAACCACCAATAAGGATAATGGAATCAAATACATTGCATGAATACCAATGTGTGAATAGATTTATTTCCATCGAACGCAAGGTAAACCCCCCAGTCAGTGACCAATGAGAAGATGTCCACTATTGGGTTCAAGGTTACCTACTCATAATGAAAGTAGGACTAAGGTGCATGGTAGGAATACAACTTCATGTGACTCTAAGATACATGGAGGGTATGGCCGACATGCAAAGTCAAGGGTTCTAAGAAATGGTCGACACATGCTTATAGATTTCCTTTGAACAAGAGCATGAGACATATGGATAACTCAAGCATCATAGACTTAATGATAAAACTTCATGATGCAGAAGGCATCGACAAACTCTCAATAGGGACTGGAAGAATAACCATTTAGAGGATTAAATTCTAAGTAACGAGCTTAACTTCCTAAGGTCATGCTAATCCCAAAATTTGGATAGTAGTGGACTCAAAATTTTGTTCTTTGTTCAAAGGTGACACGACTGTTATCAATATGAGATAATATTGTTTTCCCACCCTTGATTTTTTGTTTTTTCATAGGCAAATAAATTTTATGATATGGGAGAGGAAACAAGTGTCACAAGTAAGCAACTAGCTCCAAACAATGGAACATACCTATGCTCAATGCAAGGAAGTGCATGCGGGGCATGGACACTTAGGGGGATGTTTCCTCTTAGATTACATGGTGTCAAGACGCAAAGGATATATAAAAGGCTCTACTTTCCTATTGATGCAAATTGTTGAGGTAATATGATTATAATGAGAAATAGAGAACTGGAAATAGGTGTTGGCCCTTGACCAACTTTTGAGGATCCTTGGTCAGGTTTGACCTACTTTTGGGACTTTGATAGGCTGTTGAAGGAGGAGCGCAAGTAGAAGAAAAGATCACGGGATCTTGGCACCTTTTTAGGGATTTTTTGGTTTTGGGCTTATGTAACAAGTATGGGGATGTCGGCCCATGGGTTTACCCATGTTTAGGCCCGATTTTGTAATGTATAAATAGATTTATAAGCGATATAGGAAAGAGTGCGATACCATGTTAAGTGCAGATGCATCTACGTGATTATAGGTGCTAAGTGAAAGTGGTAAGTGAAATTGATTTGTGAATATTGTGTGAGACCTACAGAGCTAAGTGCAAGTGATTGTAAGAGACTGTGAAAGGCTTTGTGTTGTAACTCGGGGAAGGAGGATCTAGAGAGGTGCACAGTTCTCTTGTCCTCTGAGGAGTAAGATATCAAGTCTCTGTGCATGTAGTTGATTGAATGAATATAATAAAAGAGAAGAAGAGTTGGTGGACGTAGCCCCAGGGTGGGGGTGAACCATGTATATCCTGTGTTATGGTTGCTTTGTGCTTTATGGTTTCCCTCTTTTTTATGTGAATAAATTCTTAGTTCACTGATATATGGTTAGAAGAATCTAATATGATATCTTAGTGTTGAATAATGTGAATGAATGCTAGATCGGATCTATGTCGATGTGCTTAGTGCTTGATTATATTGGATCTGTGTGAATATTTCATTGCTCTGTTATTAGGGTTTTATCTACGAAGTATATACTAGTTAAATACTAATGAGATGTAACGGATAAGAGATTTTTTAAGGTTTTGTAATCACAGATCGGTGTCCCAGCTAAGGTTGCAAACATCTGAGTCCTGCAACCATCCTTACCTCTACCACGGGTGAGACTTCATCTGCTTTGTAGGTGTTGCCAAAAGGGTCGGTAGTTAGAGTTTTGTTGGTGCGTTGTTGTAGTATTGAACCCTGGGTCTACCCTTATGCCAACAAATGGTTCCATTGTCGAGACTTGAAACTGTGATTGCTTGGAACTGAAGTAAATAAAAAGAGAATCTATGTGCATAGATTTGTTGCTGAAGTGCACAGTATTCTGACCTGAAACTGTGATTTTTGAGAAATGAAGAAAAGAAAGTTGTGTGCATAGATTTGTTTCTTTAGTGCGCATTAGTCTACTTAACTTGTGAAGCTCTATGCTAAGAAGAAAATTCAGATCTGAAGAAAAGAGGTAATATATGAAGGCTTTGTTCTTTGTTAAAAGTAAGAACAGTGAAAAGTCTTGAAAAAGGAAAGATAAGTGGAATTTTTTGTTTCAAAAGTATGGATGTAGGTATGTTTGATAAAACAATTCCTAGATTGAAAAGTAGGGCACAACTAGATGAAAGAAGGTTTGATATGAGTAGATCTGAAAAAAATAATGAAAGATATGTTATTCCTATGCACAGAAAGAATTTTTGGACTAAAAAATGGATGCAGGAACCTAGAAAGAATTTTTTGCAGGTTAGCTACTATGATCCTAGTGCGCAGTAAAGGAAAGGTTGGGGATCATTTCAAAGAAAGAGAAGATTAATTCTTTTTTATAATTGCAGAAGACCAGGACATCTTGCTAAGGAATGGCCTGGTAGAAGACCTACTTGTCTTTGTTGTCAAGCTATGAATCGTGAATTTTTGGATTGCCCTAGAATGATTGCTAAGGTTGAAATAATGAATATGAGACAAGGAAACCCAAAGGAAGATCAAGAAACTAAGACCATGAAAGAACCCCAGAAAGAATTGGAGACTGTATTACTGCAAATGAAAGAAACCTTGAATGATCACTGAAATATCAACTTATCGGAGATCTTCAAAGAAAAAGAGTGCATAGAGACAAGAATAGGAGACTTAGACATAGAATGTGTCCTAGATGAGGAAAAACAGGTGACTATTATGACAGAAAGAACTTGGGAAATTTTAGGAAAGCCTGCTATGATTCCTTCATTAGGAGGAAGGGGATTATTTAGAGGAAAGTTGATAACCCTATGTAAAATACTCACCCAAATAATTATCAGTGCTCATGGAAATATGACAGAGGAAGATTTTGAGGTTGTTAAATTTATTGAGAACAACGCCCCATTTTCTATGTTATTAGGAAAACCCTGGATTGAGAGCGATCAGACCAAAAGAAAAGAAGAGGAAGTCTTAGAACAAAAGAAGCAAGAATTAAAATATTTCATGTCTAGGAGGATAGTGCACTTGATTAAAGAACAAGAGAACAAATTGAAGCTATTTAAAACCAGGAACTTGGATGTCAAAGTTGAACGAACATAAGAAGATTCACAGAAGAGTGGAGCACCTACCCCAGACAAAGAAGAAGTATTTCCCTTGAACCCTACGAAATAATTTCAACAACATGAAGTTACTATACCAAAAGGATATAAGAATCAGAATGGAAAGAGGAATACCGAGACAAAGATCACCGGGAAGAAGTCTATAAAACTCAATAAGAAGAAAGTGAAGCTAGAAAAACTACTGGAGGTTGTCGAGGGAACTTCGCAAAGGGAAGGTTTGCAAAACTGGAACTTCTTCAGGATATCAAAACAGCACAACATGGCACTTCTCCATGGTGGAGAGATACAACCACTGAAAGCATTATAAGCATTAGCCCGATGCCCTGAACGGTTAGAACAAGAATTATGAATAGAAAGGTCACCATTGGACCGTTGGGACCACGTCGTAATGGACAAAACTACATTGATGAAGGCCTCTTGTCCATTGGAGAATATCTGTTACATCGATGTCTACTTATTTCGTTGATTGTTGCACCAAGAACACTCTTGCGAATTGTATATGAGCCAACAAGAGAACTCATTTCTACCTATTGACACAGGGGCAGACCCAGGGTTCACTCCAAGAGTGCACCAACAAGCCCTAACTACTGGCCCTTTCAGAAACACCTATGAAGTAGATGCAGTCTCACCCAAAGTAGCTAAGAGGGGGGTTGCAGGACAAAGATGTCTACAACCAGGGGAATATCGAGTGGAACCAATACAACAATAATGCAGCATTCATATATCTCTTTATCAGTTAGATCTACTCCATGCATCCATACATCTAATCTAACACAATAATACAATTAACAGTATAACAATGACAAAGATCCAGGCAGCAATCACACACACATAACACCAGATATACGTGGTTCACCCTCTCTCTAGGGCTATGTCCATAGAACTATGCTTATGATATATTAAGGTAAAGCTTATAGTTCTGATATGCGCTCTTAGTCAGTAGATATTCTCTCTTCTTATTTCTGTCTCCCACCTTCCTACACACCCAGTTGTAGGACTTGATCTTTGCACCCAGCTGAAGATCTTACAATGCCATTAGGATCTCATTCTCAACACTCCTCTCTCTCACAGTACAATACCCTCTTAACCAACAACAATCAATATCAATACCCAACACTACTACCGACCTGACCTAGGTCATTTCAAACTCTATTTATATATTACAATCCCTCACCGACAACCTCAGGTCGAAACCTAGGTGTCAAAACCCTAATTACCAAAACCCTAGGTGTCTAAAACCCTAGGTTAATTTGACCCACTTTTTCAGGGCTTCGCCAGCCTGTCTGATCCAGATTATTTCCGACACGAAATGAGAATGGAGATATAATAAAGAAATGCACAGAGATGTCACAGATATTCAATAATATAACATAAATGTATCAGAGATGAAACCATAAACACAGATATACAGTAATACACGATTTCTATTAATCAAAGAAATGTACAGAGACTGTAAAAATACAAAGTGAAAGACTCGCTAGAATGGTGGCGGCTTATCTCTGAGAAGAGATGTGATAGCTATGCTCATTCACAAGAAGATGGTTACAATGAGGCTCTGAAGGCCTTTTTACAAAAAACAAGAATGTCAAAAAACTTAGAAATCCAAAAACCTAACCCTAGGATATGAAGCGCCAAAAGTCATTTGGACCTCATTTGGGTAAGTGAGTACATCAACTTCCCAGGGTTGTAACTTTTGCATACGATCTTTGTTTTAGGTGTGTGGTAGCTCGTTGGAAAGGTATTGTTGAGGAGATTAATTTTGGGGGATCAATCATGCGTTCGGCTATCATTGAGAACCTTGATCTCTAAAAAAAATTATTTGGGCCCTCAAAATGGCCCCGGAAGTTAAAAACTGCTAAAAATAGTAAATTGCCAAAATTGCCAGAAAATTGTTTTGAGCTAGTCGAAAAAGGTGGGTGGCCACTGATATCCACTTGGATCAATCCTCCCTCCTTAGGAATAAATGGTCTCCATTGCGTTGAGTTCCCAGGGGAGAGGGAAAAGAGTTTGTTGAATCTACATCTTGGTGAGTTGCTTGCCTTGCTGGAGACGTCGGGCTACTCAGTTTGTGGAAGTTTGTCATGAACCTGTTGAGGATGCGGTCATTCAACAAGTTTGGATACATGAGAGGATGATGTGTAGAAGGAATATTTGCACTTTTTTACAACCTTGTCGACTTGCTTCTGTTTGATAGAAGGTGCTTGGGGCGAGGTTGTAGTGGTTGCAGTGTCCTTATGTTCTCCTTTTGAACAAATTGTGAAGAAGCTATATTTTACAGTATGAGATACTACCTTGCGGCACTTTTTAGGTGGAACAGTAGTTGGAACTACCTCTGGTATTCTATAGATATGACCCCCCAGAGAAAAAATGACACTGCGGGGTCGAGACTCATAAAAAACATGGCACTTCCACATATATGGTTGGCCCAAGAGAACATCACAAACATCCAATGGAGCAACATCACATAAAACCTCATCCTTGAAGGGCTAGATGTCGTATGAAAATTGGCACTATTGGCTAACACGGAGATCTCATCCTTGGCGAAGCCACTCGATATTGTATGGCAGCAGGTGTGGTGTTGTCGAAAATCCCAACTCTTTAATGACCTCTACTAAGATGAGGTTCTTATGGCTTTCGCTATCAACAACAAAATGCAGCGGGGTCCCCTTCACCCACATCTATGAATGAAAAAGGCACACCCCCTCTTCAGGATCTATTGGTTCTTCTGGTTGAATTGTCGCGGTCGTGAAAATAGTAGTGGGGTCTACGTCAATGATCTGTCCTTTACCATTATTTTCATAATCAGATTCTAAATTAGGGTTCGACTCTTTGTCTTTGATCTCGGCCACCAATGACTATTTTGAGCGATATTCATCGGTGTTGTGCCAGGGGCTTTTGTGGAACTTGCACCATTTTCCGGTGTCCTTCTTTGTCTTCATGTGACCCTTCGTTTCCTGTGTTTTGGACTGGTTTTCAGGAGACTGGTTTTTAGGGTCGTCTTTGTCATACTTCGGTTGTTGCAGATTTGCAGACCTAAAATCCCATTTTTTCTGGTGCTTAAATTTCTTCTCGATTTTAATAGCATATCGATAAGCAGCACCGAGTGATGAGATGTCCAAAAAATCCATTTCAGTCTGGATGTATCTGTGTAGATCCCCACGGTATTTCAGAACCAAATGTCGATCGGAGTCTTTGATACCCATCTTGGTGCACAAGGTATGGAAGGTATTGGTGAACTCCAGAACTACTTGGCCCCTCTCTTGCCACATTGTGGCCCATCTCATGTATTGGTCCTCATAGTTGCCAACAGGGTAATACTGTTCCTTTACCGCATCCACAAAAAAATCCCAAGTGGGATCGGCCCCGTATATTCCAGACTCCTCTGTGGAAATTTGCTCCCAGTAAGTTTCCCACCAATGTTTGACATGAGGGAGATATTTAAGGAGTGCGAAGGTGATCTTATATTTGTCGTAAAAATTATGAACAAAGAAATAACCGTCTAGCAGAGTTAACCATTTTTCTAGGGCTTCTGCATCTATATGTCCTTCAAATACAGGAATATCAAAATTAACTTGTACCTTGAAAGGAAAGGTGCCTACAAAGTGTTCTCTTGATGAAGATTCACCTATTTTTATCGGCATGCGTTGAAGGATGTGGGCAAATTTATCCATCATTTCATCCCTCTATCGTGTGAGAGCTTGCTCAAGCAACAGATTGATAGGATCGTTTGCTCCGTCGTTTTTGTTTTCTTCCGCCATTGAGGGTTTCTTGGGTGTGAGAGAGCGATTTTCTTCAAGAGAGACAATATCGAGACCCAACTTTCTATACTCGGACCTCGTCAGGGACATGTATTGAAAAAAGGATCAAGAGAAGCCTGCTCTGGTACCACTAATCCGGATTATTTTTGGCATGAAATGAGAACGGAGATATAATAAAGAAATGCACAAAGATATCACAGATATTCAATAATATAATAGAAATGTATTAGATATGCAACCATAAACAAAGATATACAGTAATACATGATTTCTATTAATCAAAGAAATGTATAGAGACTGTAAAAATACAGAGTGAAAGACTCGCTAGAATGGTGGCGGCTTATCTATGAGAAAAGATGTGACGGTTGCACTCATTCACAAGAAGATGGTTACAATGAGGATTTGAAGGCATTTTTACAATAAAAAGGAATGTCAAAAACCCTAGACATCCAAAAACCTAACCCTAGGAGATGAAGCGCCAAAAATCATGTGGGCCCCATTTGGGTAAGTGAGTACATCAACTTCCCGGGGTCGTAACTTTTGCATACGATCTTCGTTTTAGGCGTGTGATAGATAGTTGGAAAGGTATTGTCGAGGAGATTCATTTTGGGGGCTCAATTATGAATTTGGATATAATTGAGAACCTCTATCTCAAAAAAACTTCATTTGGGCCCTCAAAATGGCCCTGAAAGTTAAAAACTGCTAAAAATAGTGTTATCACCCTATAATTTATAGGATCAACTGGTGAATTGAATGTTATCTATTTAGTGTTTTTTGTTTTTCAAATGATTTTTCATTTTGAAAATAATTTGAGAAAAGAAAGAAAAATAAAAAAGAAAAGAAAGAAATGAAAGAATAAAAGACGACATAAAAAATAATTTCAATTAGAGCCCCATGCAATAACAGTGACTTGGTCCATACCTTTCAAGCATGGCCAAGTTCTTTTAAATTGATGTTGATAGGAATAGTGAATAAACTTGGCTAAATTGTTTAATATTAGCCAAATGATCTAGGTTAGTTAGTGAATAAATCTAGCTAGACTGTCTAATCTTGGTCAGATAGCCCCAGGATAGAATAATATCTTAGCCCAACAGTTTAATCTGGGCTAATTGTCATAGGAATTTAGGTTAGAACATAGGGTAGTTTTATTTATTTTCAATAAAACCATCTCGATGATCAATGTTGGACCGTGTCTTGGATGCTTAAAAGGTTGTTTGTCTAACTCCTTGGTGATGTAAACATGTAAAAGCTTGGGAAAAACCCATGATATGCACTTATCCTAAGTTTCTCTGGGAGCATATGCTTTTGCGCTCGCATTTATGCACCACTCATGTATCAACGGCTCAGATGATCGTGGTTGGATCTACGGTGGACAAATCTTTTCGGACCCCCCCCAACCGTTCTACCTTTAACGGTGG
>JASDQU010012349.1:233226-244751 GCA_032191745.1 Picea mariana
AAGAAATTCAAGGGTGACTGCAACTGGTACTACGGTTGCAACTATAACTAATACTGCAACTGCAATTGATACTACAACTAGTTATGAGACTGCAACTACAACTTAGGGTTTTATCAGGAAACCCTAATTTTTCAAACTTCAAATTTTGAAATTCTGATCCAAGCGATAGATGCGTTGAGTTGAGGCGAGTAAGATGGTGTAGTCAGATTTCTGAAGATCCAACTTTTACCCCCTCAAATTTGACCAATGGATTTCTGGACTGGTGCTTCTGGTTTTCTGGTACTCTGGTACTTCTGGTACTCTAGTTTTCTGGTTTTCTGGTACTTTGTGAAAACTAGGGTTTCACTTTCCGGGAGATCTAGCCATTGAAAAGTTGTGCTGAGGATGCCAAAGTGATCCTTAAGTAAGGGCACACTTTTCTAGATGGTTTTGGGGCTGAAATACTTCTTCAATAAAAATCCCTAATTTGCATGTATGGCAACAGTGACGTTTTTCACTTTCTCTTGTGAAAGATGCTCTCTTTAGGTTAGCTCTGATACCATGTTAAGGTTTAAGCTATTATTAGATTTCTTTTCATTTCACTAGATAACAATAGCATAAGATAGGATCACTGAGAAATACACAATCACAAGAGACACATCATTTATCCTGGTAAACCATCATGGGGGAGAAAACCCAGCAAAACTTCCTTATTATAGATAGCCAATACAATGCCAAGACTTAACTCAAACAAATACAGAAATTCCTCTCCCAAGAATGTGCCTCTCTCTCTCTCTCTCTCTCTCTCTCTCTCTCTCTCTCTCTCTCTCTCCCCTCCAACTGCATCTCTGAAACTTGTTTCTCAATGAACAAGTGAGTGTGTGTGTAAGTGAGGCGCTAGCCTCCTTATTTATACAATTATGGCACGTGTGGAAGTGTCTCTTCACTGGCAGGGCCGACTTCTTCTTCTGGGTGGTTATAACCACCTTTAATATATTATGGGGCCTCTTTAATATATTGTGTGGCTGACTTCTTATTCTGCCTATTACAATTATACTTTAACTAATCCAAAAAAGCGGGTTTGGTCTTTTACAATAGTCGACATGATCAATCCGCAATAGGGGATTGATCTAATGAATAATACCACAATAATAATTAGAATACACTTTGCAGTTACATTATTTCAGCAAAGAGTAGGGCACCACTTTAGCTCCACAATATACCAATAATCATCCAAAAAATTGCACAAGAGAGAGATATAACTCAAATTCCCAAAGAGGGAAATTTTTTTAGCCAAGTATGTCTTCTCCCAAGTGAGAGAGCTATGATAAAATGAAAATGATATTGGTCTCTTTTTATACAAGATCTCAACATAATGTTTGTCCACATAATATTAGGGTAAACCACAAAAAAAGGAGGTCGACCCTCTTAATTTTTCCCCTTTACAAAAATAATTTGAATTTCAAATCATGACATCAAGCCCTAGAGAGAGACGTTTTGACCTTCTAAGGTCAAGCGTTGGGAAAAGGGAGGATAGTTTCCATAATTCAAGGTGTCTCCTCATGCCTCCAAAGGAAACATTCACCATCTAGCTGCTTTGACGGTGTGTGTCATGGCATCCAACCTATGGGATTCCTACCCCAATGAAGGCCTAAGCTAGGCTTGTTCCTGCAAATCGTCCACCAAGCAAGGTCCTGCAAAGACAAATGAGTGCGCCTATTGGCCCTTGACCAAGTTTTGAGGATCCTTGGTCGTGTTAAACCTATTTTTGGGACTTCGACAGGCTGTCAAAAGCAGAGTGCAAGATGAAGTGGATATCGCAGGATCTCGACCCCTTTTTAGGGATTTTTGGGATTTGGGATTATGTAACAAGTATGGGGATGTCGGCCCATGGGTTTACCCATGTTTAGGCCCGATTTTGTAATGTATAAATAGATGCTAGTAAATGTAGTGAGTATGAATGGCTAAGTGCAAATGACAAGTCAGTTGTAAGTAGTGTTGAGTGCAAGTAACAGTTGTAAGTGCTTTGTGCATGCTGTGTGAGACTTGCAAGGCTAAGTATAAGTGATTGTAAGAGACTGTATGTAGGATTTGTGTTGTAACCTAGCTTGGGAAGGGAGGATCTAACGAAGAGTGCGCAAATCTCCTGTCCTCTGTGAAGTTGATCTGAAGGCTCTATGCATGTAAGAAGATTGAAAAAAGCTAATAAAAAAGATGAAGAGTTGGTGCAAGTAGCCCCAGGGTGGGGGTGAACCACGTACATCCTGTGTTGTGAATTCTCTGTGCAATGTATTGATGTGTTTATGTATTTACTTGCTTAGTGCTTTGATATAGATTAATGATAGGTAGATATGTTGTTGCTTTGTGCTTAATGATGAGAGTAAATGTTGGATCTGACCTATGTGAATGTGCTTAGTGTTTGAATCTGCTAGATCTTATCTGTTTCATGATGATAAGTGATGTTAGATGCTAGATCTGGTTGGATATTGCGATGCTCTGTAATTAGGGTTTTATCTGCGCTGTAAACTAATACTGGATATTGATGAACTATATTGCTAAGTGCTTTGTCAAGGTGTTACAATCACAGATATGTGTCCCAGCTAAGGTTGCAGGACTCCAGTGTCTGCACCTCTACCTCTACCTCAGTTGAGACTTCATCTACTTCGCATGTGTTGCCGAAAGGGTCGGTAGTTATGGTTTTGATGGTGCATTGTTGTAGCGTTGAACCCTGGGTCTTCCCCTGAACCAACAAATGGTTCTGTTGCTGAAAATTGAAACTGTGATTGTTGGGAACTGAGGAAAAAGAAGCTTTGTGCGAAGATCGGGACTTGAAACTGTGATTGTTGGGAACTGAGGAAAAAAGAGCTTTGTGTGAAGATCTGACCTGAAACTGTGAAAGCTCCGTGCGTAGATATGTTTCCCTAGTGCACATCATTCTACTTAATCTGTGAAGATTTGTGCTAAGAAAAGAAGTCTGATTTGAAGAGAAGAGGTAAGATCTGAAAGGTTTATGCTTTGTTAAAGGTAAGATAAGTGGAAATTTTTGTTTCAAAAGTATGGATCTGGGTATGTTTGATAAATTTTGTCCTAGATTGAAAAGTAGGGTGCAGCTAGATAAAATAAGATTTGATATGAATAGATCTGATAAGAATAGTGAAAGATATGTTATACCTATGCATAGAAAGAATGTCTGGACTAACAAATGGATGCAGGACCCTAGAAAGAATTTTTTGCAGGTTAACTACTATGATCCTGGTGCGCAGTACAGGAAATATTGGGGATCATTTAAGAGAAAGAGAGGATTAACCCTTTACAGTTGTAGAAGACTGGGTCATCTGGCTAAGGAATGTCCTGGTAGAAGACCTAGTTGTCTTTGTTGTAAAGATATGAACCATGAAGTTTTAGATTGCCCTAGAATGATTGCTAAGCTTGAAAGAATGAATATGGAACAAGTAGACCCTGAGAAAGGTCAAGAAACTGAGATCATGGCAGAACTCTAGAAAGAATTAGAGACTGTATTGCTGCAAATGAAAGAAACCCTAAATGACCACCGACATATCAACTTATCATAGATCTTCAAAGAAAAAGAGTGCATAGAAGCAAGGATAGGAGACTTCGACATTGACTGTGTTTTGGATGAAGAAACATAGGTGAATGTCATGACAGAAAGAACTTGGGAAGATGTAGGAAAGCCCGCTATGATTCCTTCATTGGGAGGAATAGGATTATTTAGAGAAAAGTTGATAACCCTATGTGGAAGACTCACCCAAACATCTATGAGTGCCCATGGAACTTCGACAAAAGAATATTTTGAAGTTGTTAAATTTATTGAGAACAACGCCCCATTTGATATAGTACCAGGAAAACCATGGATTGAAAAGGATCAGGCCAGAAGGAAAGAAGAAGAAGCCTTAGAGCAGAAGAAGCAAGAACTAAAATATTTCATGACTAGGAGGATCGTACAGTTGATTGAAGAACAGGAGAACAGATTGAAGCTGTTTAGAACCAGAGACTTGGATGTCGAAGTTGAAAGAACCTAAGAAAACTCACAGAGGACTGAAGCACCTACCCCAAATAAAGAAGAAGTATTTCCCTCGAATCTTAGGAAAGAATATCAACAGTGCAAAGGTACTATGCCAAAAATAGACAAGAATCAGAATGGAAAGACGAATAACGAGATGAAGATCACTAGGAAAAAGGCTAGAAAGTTCAGTAAGAAGAGAGCAAAGATCGAAAAGTTACAGAAGGTTTTAGAGGGAACTTCACAGAAGGAAAATTTGCAAAACAGGAACTTTGTCGGGATACTAGAACAACGTCACAAGGCACATTGTCGTGACGAAGCAATATAGCTGTTGGGAACAGTATAACCATTATATCGATGCGACGAACAAACAGAACGACATTTATGGCCAAAAATCTCCCCATCATACCATTGGGACCGCGTCGTAACAGACACAACTAAGTTAATGAAGGTCTCTTGTCCGTTGGAAAGATATGTTACGCTGTTGCCTACTTATTTCGTCGACTGTTGCACTAAGAAAACTTTTGCGAATTGTATCAGAGAGAACTCATTGCTACTGCATTGTGATTAGTAATATCGACACCAGTTCTATTGTTTTGCGCATTCATTGATCCATCCAATCTAAGCATGTATGTCGGACGAGCACAGTGCTGCGGAGAAAATCGTCGAAGAAGTTATCATTGATCTCATGGCCAAGAAAGTGATGTCTGCAAATATTCAAGTGTCATCGCCGAAAGGAGTGCAAGCCTCTCCGTCAACCGCTCGCGGATCCGGGCCATCCCGAGTCATCACAGAAAAGAGAACCAAGCACAGAGATGACCTAGCAAATATGAATCTGATCCCGACCATATTTCCCGACTACATCCCGCCTCTAGCTGGCGCAGTGAGTCGTGATAGTGTGCCGAGAGATTTTGAGTACACCATTTTTACTACGTACCTCCCGAAGAGGATACACACAGTTCGAGCACAGCAGGACAAGATCGAAATGTTGAAGTTCAATGACTTCAACCTAGGAGACTGCAAGAACCATAGTATGCTTGCCCTGTATAAATACTTGACCAGGACGAAGGGGAAGAACTCGAAAATAATCCCCCAGCCATGGACGATGAACCTCGTGCAGTCCACCCTATTGAATGTAAAGAAAATCCCACACTTTGGAAGGCACTAGGAAGTTAAAGCCTATGTCGATCTCCTACTTTCATGTTACCATGGCGACTACTTATAGCTAGACTGTCGTATCACAGTCGATCCGAAGCTGATCCATAGGATCATTGGATTGAGTATGCAAGGACCCGACCCGCAGGACTTCTATCTAGGAAAAGCAACAGATCGCGCGTTAGCACAGAAGATCAAGGATACCTATGGCGATGTTGAGAAGGGAACGTGAGGCTACAAGGTAGCTTCCATCCAGAATGGCACAGTGCGCCTAGCATGCCAATTAATTGCAGGAAAGCTTGTAAGGAAGAACAAACCCACGCAAGTCACAGGCTTTGTCGTTGACCTCACAAGGAAATGTGTAGAAGGCCTACAGATGAACTGGTCGAAGTACCTAGTTAATCATCTAGAATTGGACTGTCATGAAGCACAGGATCAGGGCTACAAGTTCCACTTTAGCTGTCTATTGATCCTCATCACGTTTGTTGCTTGAAATATGCCAGAAGGTGCGAACTTCCTGGACATTGAACCATTCGATCCGCTCCCTGCTAAGTTCACCATGCTCTGGTACTCGAGCGACATGGGAAAACAGTGGCAGTTGGACGCAGTTCTTCACACATATTATCTCCAGCTGAAGAGAGCCATCGAAGCTTAACCTCGCATGAAGTCGAACACCTTACAGAGGTTCCGACCCCTTATGAAGTTCTACGGAGATCGACACTTCATCTATATTACTGTGCAAGAAAACGAACATAAGGAAGAGCTTCAGTCGTACTACAAGCTCACAGAAGAGGACCTCGAGGAGATCACCAAGAACTGGTCAGCAGAACTCCTTATCCCCGCTGACCCTATAGAGATATCTGACCCCAAACTTGACAGCTCGGAGGCTACTCATAAGGAACATGACACATCCAGAATCAGCAGAAGGAAGAAGTCCAAGACTTAAGCAGCGCATCAGAGAAGATTGCATCAGTATCACCTGATCGAGAGGGTGACGACGAAGTAGAAGAGATAAATGGCAAAGAAGATGAGTAGAAGCAAGGCGAAGTAACACCACCTNTTTCCAGAAGAAATCCAAAGCCACTTTGACCAAGATGCAGATTGTGCTCACTGTCGATGATTTTGACTTCATCATCGCAGCTGTGAATGACACCTCGCAGGAAATATTACAGAAACAAGAAGCCAAGAAGGAGGAGATGTACGACAGAATTGAGGTTAAACTCCGAGGGGTACAACAGGCCCTTCAGTGGAGCCGCGCAGTGTCCACTGCGCTCCTGCCATCGGGAGAACCATAAATGGAAGATGAGCCAACCCAACTCCGACGACTAGCTGATGCGACTGAAGCTCGCCTTCGTCATGCACAAGAAGAAACAGAACAACCCACCCAGGACTTGAAGTAAGTGTAAGAAGTAGTAGTAGAACAACGTCGAGTTGCATAGCAGGAGAAGGTTTCTCTCCAAACAAATTTTGAGGGGGAGAAAGCACAGATTCAGCAGGAAAAAGAACAGTTGCTCGCAGAGCAACTCGAAGTGCAAGAAGCAGTCAACAGAGCACTTTGGTTTATGACAAGCTTAGAGCCAAAGGGAGAAGACTGAGTCGCGCATAAAGTAGACCAAATCACAGAAGCCATACAACAACTACAACAATGAATAGCAGACTTAGAGCTCCGCATAGTGCCCGACACCCTGCAGGATGTGAGGGATCAAAGGGAAGCAATTGCTCGAGGCACATTTGAAAGAATCAAGGGCCTCGTCTTGGAATGTAAAAAACTGAGTGATTGTAGTGCCCAGATGTTTGAGCGACTCACTGAGAATCCAGAACTAAAGACACTAGAGTCACAGCTCCAAGAGGCGAAGTATCAAGCAGAAACAATACAGGGGCAGTTGAAGCCCTTGTTGGTTGTTGAAAGGATGAAGTGATCCCAAGAGCAACGCACTGCCCAACAGCAGGTCCATACCATTCAGAGAAAAGTCATGGAAGTGAATCATGTAAATGTGTTGAACCTGCACATAATAGATCTAGATAAACAATGATAAACACATTTGCAGAGAGAAAAGGAGAAATAAGAAGAAGGAGAGAAAGAATGAAAGAATTATCATTAACCATTGTAAAAAAAGAATAGTTTACACATGATATACTTTGTATAACTCAATGAGTTCGACTTGAGGTGAACCAATGCGCCACAGTGGTGGTCTAGAGTGATTTGAACACACACACCAGTAGTTGCGGGAGTGAATTGCCACCTATTCTAGTCTCTTAGGCAGTTACGAAAGTGAACTGCCACCTAGTTGAGTTAACTAGTCAACTAGTCTTCAGTTAACTCACTGAAAAGAGAGTAGTGAGGAGTTAACTTAGGGAATCAAGGCTAATGTGCCACTCTGGTGATGATACCAAGGCAAGGTCGAATTAGAATGGTGATGATCCCAATGTTGCATGGTGATGATCCCAATGTTGCATGGTGATGATCCCAATGCAACATCTAAACTTAACTCAACTAGTAAAACTGAAGTGTCAACTGAAAGAGAATATTCTCCAGGTGGAATATTCTCCCCTAAATAGGAGACTGGTGTTGAGCACTCAACACACCCTAAAAATTCTAGGCTTATTTTATACTTTTTGGGTACCACTTGGGCCTTGCACCGCTTGTTTCTACTTCAGTATGAAAATGCCACCCACACTTAACTTTTATGTTTTCATGTTTTGATTATTAGAAAGTCTGTTGGGGCATGTAAGAAACCTTGTCAAATTTAAAAGGGACTAACCTCAATTAAAATAATCAACAATATAAAAGTTTCCCTAAACTGCTTGGGACATTTCGGCATCAGAAAAGGAGTAAAGTGACTAAAATCGCCTGAGAAGTCCAAAATAAAACAAAGCTGAGCGTCGTTTTCATCGGCGTCGGCGGTTTCAAGACTTTCCTCACCCTAGGAATAACCATGGGCATGGATATCGCCGATGACCAATTGAATCGGCCTCGGCAGATTTCTTAAGGAAGCAGCCTCCCAGGTTTCTCCTGACTCACTTATGAAGATCGACGTCGGTAGAAGATTAAGGTGATGAAAATCGTTTGAGAAATAAAAAACAACACTGTCGACTGTCGAACCCCGAAATAAGTTCGGTATTGGAAAAGAGGGACTAATTGTTTCCCTGACGTAATAATCACTTCAATGACTCTCGGTATTGGCAGTTGTGGCCTCTAGCCTTTCAAACATGATTTTTATCCTCGTGATTAAATATTTTCAATTCCTTTCGATCCTTTTGAACTTACGAACCTTCGTTATTGATGAATGACGTTTGGTATGCCTGATAGTATGAGTTCTGGATTTTTTTAACAACTTTCTTTGTACGATATCTGACCCCTTAGGAGCACACACGCGCATAATTTGTCCTCGGCGACCTTTCTTGACGATTCCAAAGGTCAAGTAAGTACTATGATAATTCGTACATGCATGTCTATCGTACTTGATTTAGCCACACTATAGCATGTTGAGGTGCTCATTAAAACTGAAGAAGGGCAGAGGCTTCGCAGATCGCTCAAAGAATGCGCTCGGGATCACGTAAGTATTAAAAATGACTAAGACTAGCAAGTTTCACAGGCACGTGTTGATATTTTGATTTATTTATGTTAGATCATAGGTTAATTAACTACTAAACTACTTTTGTTTTGACTACAAGGAGAAACTTCTTGATCACCGACTAAAGTCTGTCCTATGACTCCGACGAAGAACTGAAAGAAACGCCGAGACTGAATCACCGAAGTGATGGGGGATGTTGGCCTGGCATCCCCTACAATTTATCTAACATGAGCGACACAGTCAAGTCGCATGTTGAACGAGGCTCGCTATGTACCGAAGAACTCGCAAAGGTGGCCGATGCAAAGCTAGGGCAAGCGCAACAATTTGCCGAACATCCGATCAGGGCCCGAGCGATGCTACAGCAGCTGAACTCCAATTTGGTCAAGTACCGAGCGCATGCAGCAAATATCAGAGGAATATATGTGGCTCCGATAAATCAGCATAGATCTCCATGAACCTGAACCTGTGAAGAACTGCTTGTTAGTTGGTCTGAATACAAGAAGAACCATCCTTTTCAAGAAGATAACTTGAGTTGATTGTTCAAGAAGTTGTTGAAAGAAGACGCCACATGGAAATTTTGTGTTGCTTGAACCACACTTAGCCGTTAACTTCAGTTAGAACTTTAGGTTATAAATAAAGGCCTCAACCGATTAAACAAAGGTCGATGGTTGGTTGCAAGAACTCTTGTCTTTCTAGTTGTTAAGAATTATTTTGGAGCTGCTATGAATGAAGAAGTCCTTCTGGACCAGAGACGAAGTCGTTTTCATCATATGCATATGTAATTGAGCCTGGAGAAGAACTATTTCCTATTTAGTTCATGAGTAGATGTAACAAGTAAGAGCTATCGAATATATTGTCAAGTTATCTGGTGCAATTGTTTGATGTTCTTTTCTCTAATGATGGAAATGATGAATCGTTGTGTGGATATATGATGAAATATTATGGTAGATGAATTATTTTTCTTGCTATTGATCTTATCATACAAATGTTTTCTTCTAATAATTAGTATTCTCAAATAGTAATTGGATGCTCACATGGTTAACGTATTATTACTAGGCCTGTGGTATAGGATTATCGTTTGCATGTTTGAGAAGCAGGTTATCCCAAGCTCAACCTCTTCTCCAGTAGTTAAATTTGCTCTCATCTTGTTTCTTGGATAGTTTAGGTTAAAATCTCAGCTAGTGATCGAGTGCTCACACGGTTAAAGTATTATTACTAGGCATGTGGTAAGAGATCACTATCTGCATGCTGGAATGAGGGTTATCCCGATCCTGGCCTTTCCCTAACTTCCTTATCACTGTGTGTTCAAGTTGGTTTATACCGGATTTTCCTCACATTTATCCTAACTAAATAGAAAATACCAAAAGAGAAAATCCTAATTGAAGGATATGCCTCCACAAGAAAACAAAAAGCCCATCGATTAAATTGGCCGGGTCGCGAGATCTGGAGAACCATTCCAATCACAAATGATGTAGAGTCTAATTGGGCCTCAGTGGCGGGTTTGGTTCCTACTATTGAGTTAAGGGGTTTAAGACCCATCAACAGAATTGGCGCTAGAAGGAGGGCCTGAGAATGAATGGATGAATATGTAAGTTATATGATATTTCGAACAGCCTATAGATTTGTAACAGCCCACATGCATGGCTAGTCATCTAACAGACATCCCACCTTTACCGAGTACTCCCAAAGCGAATAACTCGCCCCACTTCGAGGAAGGATATCTTCACCCCGAAATACCTTACACCCCCCCTCACGAGGAAGTGAATCAATTTAGAAGGATTACCAGAGCTTATGCCTAGCAAATCAGAGCATTTCCATTCACCCCCATCCTCCCTCGAAGAAAACAACAAGGCAGACCAGTGGTCAACACTCCCAATGAAGTTTTCGTACACTCCGTCGAAGACTTAATAGACTTCGCGATCACCGAAATCCAAGAACCTCTTGACCTCATACCCAAGACGCCAACTGGCGACATCTCCGAACCTAACGATCTCTCGGAAGAGGAAGAGCCTAACTCCAACTCCGAATATATGGAAGAGAACAATGGTCATGAGGAGGAGAGAGACGTTCCACTTCAAGGTGACCAACCTTGGTTGGCCGGGGACGTCGTGGCCGCCCCTGGACGAATACACAATCTCCCTAGGCACCCAGAAAAGTTGCTCCCCAAGTATGATCCTGAGACCTCAGGATTGCCCAAAGATCATATCAAGAATTTCACACTCACGATCAGGCTTATGAACGTTCAGCATGAAGATGTGGTAAGCAGACTTTTCCCCTACACGTTTGAGAACTTGGCTTCCACTTGGTATTTTAAATTTCCAGTAGGATTCATAACTAGCTGGACCAAGTTCCAAAAGGACTTCCTAGACAAATTTGCTGAAGAAACTACCACAAGAGCCCTTATGTCTAAATTGTTCATAGCCACCATGACCCCAAAGGAAACGGTCAAAGATTCACGACTATCCTAAACAAGTTTCAGCCCATGGAAAAACTGGCTCAAGAGTTGCAAATCGAGGTCTATGCTAATGCTCTTCCGGCCTCTATTTCCATGTTCGTTAAAAGAGCTGCTAAGCAAACCCTCACGAAGAATTTCGAAAAGGCCAAGACGATAGAGTTCTAGATGAAAGGGTGTGAAGAAGGCTAGGCATCTCTAGGAAGAAAAGAAAGCCAGCCCCCTCCCAGGAGAGGACTCCTCTTGACTAGACCGTCGGGGAAGCCAGTTGAACCAACTCCCAATACGGGTAATGGGGATATAGAAGACTTGCAACGCATGGTCAAGAAACTATCAAACAAGA
>JASDQU010012350.1:1848-12203 GCA_032191745.1 Picea mariana
CATCATGTGTTGTGAATGCTTTGTGTGATGTGTTAATGTGTTTATGTATTTACTTGCTTAGTGCTTTGATATAAATGACTTATAGGTAGATTTGTTGTTGCTTTGTGCTTAATAATGAGAGTAAACGATGGATCTGACCTATTTGAATGTGCTTAGTTCTTGAATCTGCTAGATCTGATCTATTTCATCATGCTAAGTCTTGCTATATGCTAGATCTGGTTGAATATTGTGATGCTCTGTAATTAGGGTTTTACCTGCGAAGTAGATACTGGTTAAACATTGATGAAATATATTGTTAAGTGCTTTTTCAAGGTGTTTCAATCACAAATATATGTCCCAGCTAAGGTTGTAGACATTGGACTCCTGCAACCACCCCTGCCTCTACCTCGGGTGAGACTTCATCTGTTTTGCAGGTGTTTCCAAAAGGGTCGGTAGTTAGGGTTTTGTTGGTGCATTATTGTAGCATTGAACCCTGGGTCTGTCCCTGTTCCAACAAATGGTTCTATTGCCAGGACCTAAAACTATGATTGCTAGGAACTAAGGAAAAGAAGCTCTATGCGAAGATTGGACCTAAAACTGTGATTGCTAGGAACTGAGGAAAAAGAAGATCTGTGCGAAGATCGGACCTGAAACTATGATTGCTAGGAACTGAGGAAAAAGAAGCTACATGTGAAGATCGAACCTGAAAATGTGATTGCTGGGAACTAAGAAAAAATAAGCTCTATGTGAAGATCAAACATGAAATTGTAAAAGCTTCATGCATAGATCTGTTTCCCTAGTGCGCAGTATTCTACTTAATCTATGAAAGCTCTGTGCTAATAAAAGAAGTCTGATCTGAAGAGAAGAGGTAAGATCTGAAAGCTTTGTGCTTTGTTAAAGTTAAGATTAGTGGAAATTTTTATTTCTAAAGTATGGATCTGGGTATGTTTGATAAATTTTGTCCTAGATTGAAAAGTAGGGCATAGCTAGATGAAAGAAGGTTTGATTTGAGTAGATATGATAAGAATAGTGAAAGATATGTTATACCTATGCATAGAAAGAATGCTTGGACTAGCAAATGGATGCAGGATCCTATAAATAATTTTTTGTAGGTTAACCACTATGGTCCTAGTGCGCAGTATAGGAAAGGCTAGGGATCATTTAAGAGAAAGAGAGGATTAACCCTTTGTTACAGCTGCAGAAGACTGGGTCATCTAGCTAAGGAATGTCTTGGTAGAAGACCTAGTTGTCTTTGTTGTAAATCCATGGACCATGAAGTTTTGGATTTCCCTAGAATGATTGCCAAGCTTGAAAAAATGAATATGGAACAAGTAGACCCTANTAGAAAGAATGCTTGGACTAACAAATGGATGCAGGATCCTATAAATAATTTTGTGTAGGTTAACCACTATGGTCCTAGTGCGCAGTATAGGAAAGGCTAGGGATCATTTAAGAGAAAGACAGGATTAACCCTTTGTTACAGCTGCACAAGACTGGGTAATCTAGCTAAGGAATGTCTTGGTAGAAGACCTAGTTGTCTTTGTTGTAAATCCATGGACCATGAAGTTTTGGATTTCCCTAGAATGATTTCCAAGCTTGAAAAAATGAATATGGAACAAGTAGACCCTAAGAAAGGTCAAGAAACTGAGACCTTGGCAGAACCTCAGAAGGAATCAGAGACTGTACTATTACAGATGAAAGAAACCCTAAATGACCACCGAGATACTAATCTATCAGAGATCTTAAAAGAGAAAGAGAAAATAGAAGTAAGAATAGGAGACTTCAACATTGACTGTGTTATGGATGAAGAAACACACGTGAATGTCATGACAGAAATAACTTGGGAAGCTATAGGAAAGCCTGCAATGATTCCTTCATTGGGAAGAACAGGATTGTTTAGAGGAAAGATGATAACCCTATGTGGAAGACTTACCCAGATATCTATGAGTAGCCATGGAACTGTTGGGCCCAAGATATGATCGATTTTATGGCATTAATTAGATCCTTTTTGTCAAATGTGTATATGCATTTTCATGTTTTGAAGAAGTTTTTGAAATCTTTTGTGTCAAAGCGCTATGATCCACACCAGGTATGCATACTTTGTGTTTTTCAATGATTTCAAATATAATTTAGCATGATTTAATGATTTCAAAGAGCTAATTCACGATCTGTGTGTCACAGGGCAAAATTGCAAGGTGTTTTTTCATTCGACACTCTGTCTAGTACTCCATCTGACACTATTACATGCAACTAACTTAAATATTAAATTGTGGGAGCATGAAGTGGAATCTACAAAATTCGGCACATGGGTTTTGTGCGAAATATGCCCAATTAGGTCTCGCTTTGGTCATTTCCTGAAATTCTGAATGGTTTAAGAGCAGTTCATGGTTTTCAATTCTACATCTAGTACCTGGTTCGGCACTTCATCTAGCACTATGTCTTGCACAAAAACGGTGGGCGATTTGGCGGTTATGGTATTGGTGGCCAGTGGTGGGAAAATTAGGAACATGGGTTCTGCTCATGCTTATCCCTTCCAGCTACTAAAGTCTTGACAACTCAGTTTAGTTTGTTAAGCAGTGTGATTATTGTCTCGCTCTATTTCAGTAATTAGGGCACCATTAATGTAATTTTTCATTTTTAGAAGTGGTTCAACCCTCTTGTGGTTGAACACTTGGTATTTAAATCTTATAAATACCGTCGTGGTGGTCATACAATATCTAAGGAGTAGTAGACAAAGTAGAGGATAGAAATAAAAACTTTTTTCTCTGTTTTTGCATTTTTCAATTGCTAGAATTGTATAAGACTATGTTTTTCAAGTTTTACTGGTGAAATCATTTTGTTGAGCTCATGGTGTGCTTTTAGGGAGTGACCATGACTTTTTGGGGGGCCGACTAGCAGTTTGGTAACTGTCCCATATGTTGTTTCTACATTTCATAGCTTAGACATCTCTCTTTTTCATTTCATGTACATGTATTGCTACCTTTCTTTTGCTATATAATTTGTTGTTGTAGCTTAATGGTTTAGTTCTTTTGCAGGTTAGTATAAAGGTGTGTGTTAATATGCATTGATTTGATAGATAGAGACGAATTTGCAAATTCATCTACTAACCTCGTGTGCCATTAGATGTTAGATTGTATTTCATTTATGCTTTTGAAATTTGATTTAAAATGAGAATTAAAATAGAGTAGAATAGAATTGTATTTTATGCTTCTTTTAAACAAGGATTCGGTGGATGGATAGGGTTAATTTCAGTYTTTTTRATTGTAGAATTTTCTTAATCAGATGTTAGTCAATACATGCATTAGTTTATTTTTTATATGTCATGTTTTAATTCTGTTTTCAAGCTTTTTCCTTATCGCATTTTGAATTGTTAAGATAGGCATAACATAGTTTCTTTTTATGCACTTTCTTTCTTAGAATTAGATTGTAATTACAATTCTTAGTTAATGCTTGAATCTAACTATGAATTTTTCTTACATAGTATGGAAGTACAATTATGATCTCATTATATTGTTGGTGGTTAATAATTCATGAATATGCAGGGTAATTAACATAGTTTCCATAATGGCTAAATTCTCATTGGATTGTTTAATCCATACCTTTCACTTTTCTATTGATACCAATGTTGAGATTATACTACTTGAATTATCCTTTGTTGTCAAATTCCATTGAGATATTATAAGACACTGAAGACATTCACACAACCACCAATACTATATTTGAGTTTTCATAGGTTCAAAAGATAGTTTTATTGCTCTCATAGGTTAAAATATAGTTTATTGCTTTCGTAGATTAGAAGATATAGTTTCTTACTTTTGTAGATTAGAAGATATAGTTTCTTTCTTTCATAGATCAGAATATAGTTCTATTGTTGTTGTAGGATAGATAGTCTTTTGCTTTGATAGGTTAAAGAACAATTTGTTTATCATAGATTAAAGGTTAGTTGTTAGTCCTCCTTGCTTTCAATTAAACAGATTCCCTTTTATGAATTAGAAATAGTTTTGAAGTTTGAATTAAGAATATAGTTCACTTGCCTCTTAGGCTAGATAGTTTTTCAATGAGAAGTTTTTATTAGATTAATTGCAGTAGAAGTTGTCTTAGAGTAGCTAGTTGTTTATTTGCTTTAATAGGTTAGGTAGTTGTTTTGCTTAGTTGTTTATTTGCTTTAATAAGTTAGCTAGTTTATTTCTTACTTGTTTACTTGCTTTAATAGAATAGTTGCTTGGTTGTTTATTCACTTGCTTTCATAGGATAATTGCTCATTGAATTTGGGTTGGCAAGTTAAAGTAGTTTTCTTTTGTTATTTTCTTATTGTTATGCTTAATAGTTTCTTTTTCTTATTGTTATGATCTAGTTTTCTTTACATAGGGTTTTTACTTGCTTTATTAGAACTATCCATCAATCATTGGCCCAAAAGTACTTAGGTTACATAGTTTCAAGTTGCTTAGTAGGGTTTTCTCATTAAATAGCTTTGCTTGAGTAGATTAGCCCTTAGATAGCCACTTCCTTAGTTAAACTATACTACTACTAGCCCTTCTACCTTTGGCATATATTTTGCTACAAATCCGAGTTTACTTACCCTAGGTTGACAATTTAATTGAGGGTTTTTAGTGTGTTTTTAGTGCATATAGAACACCCATGAGGAACTTCAACAGAAGAATATTTTGAGGTTGTTAAATTTATTGAGAACAATGCCCCATTTGCTATGTTACTAGGAAAACCCTGGATCGAGAAGGATCAGACTAGAAAGAAAGAAGAATAAGTCTTAGAGTAGAAGAAGAAAGAGTTAAAAGACTTCATGACTAGGAGGATCACACAGTTGATTGAAGAACATGAGAATAGATTGAATCTATTTAGGACCAGAGACTTGGATTTCGAAGTTGAAAGGACACACAATGACTTGAGATGCCTATCTGTACAGGAGAGTAGAGCATCTACCCCATCTAGAGAAGAAGTATTACCTGTGCACCCTACGAAGGAATCTCAGCAGCATGAAGTTACTATGCCAAAAGAAGACAAGAATCAGAATGGAAAGAGGAATAACAAGATGAAGATCACCGTGAAAAATGCTAGAAAGCTCAGCAAGAAGAGAGCAAAGATCGAAATGTTACAGAAAGTTCCAGAGGGAACTTCGCAGAAGGAAACTTTGCAAAACTGGAACTTCGCCGGGATATCAGAATAGTGTCACATGGCACTTTGCCATGGCAAAGCAATATAGTCGTTGGGAATAGTATAACCATTAGAATGATGCCACGAACGGTTAGAATGACATTTATGGTCAGAAATCCCACCATCAGACCGTTGGGATTGTGCCAAAATGGGAAAAACTAAATTAATGAAGGCTTCTCGCCCGTTGGAGAGATTCATTACGTTGTTGCCTACTTATTATGTCGATTGTTTCATCGAGAACACTTTTGTGAATTGCATCAGAGAGAACTCATTTCTACCGCGTTGTGATTATTAATATTGACATCAGTTTTATTTTTTTTTGCACTCATCCGATCTAAGCGTGTATTTCAGATGAGCTCAGCACCGTGGAGAAAATCGTCGAAGAAGTTCTCATCGATCTCATGGTCAAAAAAGTAATGTTTTCAAGTATTCAAGTGGCATCAATGAGAGGTGTGAAAGCCTCTTCGTCGACCGCTCACGGATCCGGGCCATCCCGAGTCGTCACAGAAAAGAGAACCAAGCACAGAGATGACCTGGCAAATGTGAAGCTAATCCCAACCATACTGCCTGACTACATTCCGCCTCTGGCTGATGCAGTGAGTCATGATAGTGTGCCAAGATATTTTGAGTACACCATGGTTGTTGCGTACCTCTCGAAGGGGATACATGTAGTTCGAGCACAGCGAGACAAGATCACAACATTGAAGTTCAACGACTTCAACCTAGGAGACTGCAAGAACCATAGTATGCTCGCCCCATATAAATACTTGACCAGGATGAAGGAGAAGAACTCAAAAATAATCCCCCGGTTGTGGATGATGAACCTCGCGCAGTCCACTCTGTTGAATGTAATGAAAATCCCACACTTTGGAAGGCACCAAGAAGTTAACGCCTATGTCAATCTCCTACTTTCATGTTACCATGGCGGCTACTTATGGCTAGACCTCTGTATCATAGTCGATTCGACATTGATCCATAGGATCACTAGATTGAGTATGTGAGGAACCACCCCATAGGACTTCTATCCAGGAAAAGCCATAGATCGCGCGTTAGCACAGAAAATCAAGGATACCTACTCGGATGTTGAGAAGGGGACGCAAGGCTACAAGGTAGCCTCCATCCAGAATGGCATAGTGCACCTAGCATGCCAATTAATTGTAGGAAATATCATAAGGAAGAATAGACCCATGCAGGTCACAGCCTCTTTTGTTGACCTCGCGGGGAAATGTGTAGAAGGCCTACAGATGAACCGTGAAAAGTACCTAGTTAAACAACTAGAATTAGACACCACGAAGCATAGGATTAGGGCTACGAGATCCACTTTAGCTAGCTCCTGATCCTCATCACATTTATTTCTTGGGAGATGACGGAAGGTGTGACCTTCCTGGAAATTCAACCGTTTGAGCTTCTCGTTGCAAAGTTCACCACGCTCTGGTACTCGAGCAACATGGGAAACCAATGGAAGTCAAATGCATTTTTTCACACATATTATCTCCAGCTGAAGAGAACCATTGAAGATGAACCTTGCATGACGTTGAACACCCTACAGCGGTTCAGACCCCTCATGAAGTTTCATGCATATTGGCACTTCATCTATATTACTGTGCAAGCAGAAGAACATAAGGAGGAGCTTCAGTCATACAAGAAGCTCACGAAAGAGGACCTCAAGGAGATCACCAAGGTCTGATCAGCAGACCTCCTTATCCTCGTTGACCATGCAAAGATGTTTGACCCCGAACTTGATAGATCGGAAGCCGCTCACAAGGAACCTGACACACCCAGACCCAGCAGAAGGAAGAAGACCGAAGAATTCCAAGACTTAAGCAGTGCATTAGAGAATACTGCTTCAATATCACCTGACCCATGGGGTGATCACAAAGTAGAAGAGATAAATTACAAAGAAGATGATCAGAAGCAACGTGAAGTAACACCACCTAGAGATGAGGTTGATCCCTTGAATAAGAGGAATGTTTCTCCCAAGAAACCCTCTTCCTAGAAGAAATCAAGAGCCACTTTGACCAAGATGTAGACTGTGCTCATTTTCGATGATTTTGACTCTATCATCGCAGTGGTAAACGACACCTCACAGTAAATATTGCAGAAACAAGAAGACAAGCAGGAGGAGATGTACGATAAAATTGAGGTTGAGCTCCAAGGAATACAGAAGGCCCTTCAGTCCAGTTGTGTAGTGTCCACTGTGCCCCTACCATCAGGAGAACCAGAGTTGGGAGATGAGCTATCCCAACTCTCATGACTAGCTGATGTGATCGAAGCTCACCTTCGTCACATACAAGAAGAAATAGAACAAGCCACCCAAGCCTTAAAGCAAGTGCAAGAAGTACTCGTAGAAAAAAGTCAAGTTGCAGAGCAAGAGAAGGTTTCCCTCCATAAAAATTTTGAAGAGGAGAAAGCACAGATTCAGCAGGAAAAACAATAGTTGCTCGTAGAGAAACTTGAAGTGAAAGAAGCAGACAACAAAGCACTTCGATCTGTGACAGGGTTACATCCAAAGGCAGAAGATCGAGTCTCACATCAAGTATACCAGCTCGCAGAAGCTATCCAACAACTACAACAAAGAATAGTAGACTTAGAGCTCCACACAATGCCTGACACCCCACAGGATGTGAGGGATCAAAGGGAAGTAATTGCTCGAGGCACAGTTGAAAGAATCAAGGACCTCACCTTGGAATGTAAACAAATGAGTGATTGCAGTGCCCAAACATATGAGCGACTCATCGAGAATCCAGAACTTAAGACACTAGATTCACAGCTCCAAGAGGCAAAGTATCAAGTAGAAACAATATAGGCACAATTGAAGCCCCTGTCAGTTTTTGAAAGAATGAAGCGATCCCAAGAGCAGCGCAATTCTCAATAGCAGGTCCACACCATTCATAGAAAAGTCATGGAGGTGACTCAAAGGCTCCAACCTATACAGGATGAGGCTTGCCAACTATTCGTAGAGATCGAAGGCCGAGGAGAAGAACTAGAACAAGTTGTCACTGTAGCAGAACAATGCCTAGACAAACCTATCAATGAAGCTCTTATCCAAGATTTTGCTGAACAGGAGTTTGTGGCACAACAGAGAGTCGAAGAAGATTGAGCCATGATTGAGGCTTTTGAGGAAGAATTATCCAGATCAGAGTGACTCGGGACAAGTCACAGGTGAGTGTTAGGGTCCTGTTGGCCCTGGACCAAGTTTTGAGGATCCTTGGTCATGTTTGACCTATTTTTGGAACTTGGACAGGCTATCGAAGGCAGATCTCAAGACGAAGAAGAGATCGCAGAATCTCAGCCCCCTTTTAGGGATTTTTGGGATTTGGGATTATGTAACGGGTATGGGGATGTCAACCCATGGGTTTACCCATGTTTAGGCCTGATTTTGTAATGTATTAATAGATTCTAGGAGATGTAGTGAGTATGAATGGCTAAGTGCGAATGAAAAGTCAGTTGAAAGTGGCGTTGAGTGCAAGTAACATTTGTAAGTGATTTGTGTATGTTTGCAAGTCTGAGTGCAAGTGGTTATAAGGGACTGTATGTAGGCTTTGTGTTGTAACCTAGCTTGGGGAAGGAGGATCTAGCAAAGAGTGCACATATATCATGTCCTCTGTGAATTTGATCTGAAGGCTCTATGCATGTAAGAAGATTGAAGAAAGCTAATAAAGAAGACGAAAAGTTGGTGGACGTAGCCCCAAGGTGAGGGTGAACCACGTACATCCTGTGTTGTGAATGTTTTGTGTAATGTGTTGATGTGTTTATGTATTTACTTGCTTAGTTCTTTGATATAGATGAATGATAGGTAGATCTATTTTTGATTTGTGCTTAGTAATGAGAGAAAATGATGGATATGACCTGTGTGAATGTGCTTAGTTCTTGAATCTGCTAGATCTGATATGTTTCGTCATGGTAAGTGTTGCTAGATGCTATATCTGGTTGAATACTACGATGCTCTGTAATTAAGGTTTTACCTACGACATAGATACTGGTTAAAAATTGATGAACTATATTGCTAAGTGCTTTGTCAAGGTATTACAATCATATATCTGTGTCCCAGCTAAGGTTGCAAACACTAGAGTCATGAAACCACCTCTGCCTCTACCTTGGGTGAGACTTCATCTGCTTCACAGGTGTTGCCACAAGGGTCGGTATTTAGGTTTTTGTTGGTGCGTCGTTGTAGTGTTGAACCTTGGGTCTGCCCTTGTGCCAACAAAATTCCAAAATCAGAATTAAATAGACGACAAGTATCTTCAATTACAGTCAAGAATTTTTTGTTCTTTAAAATGTGATTTCTAATCAGAAGTGTTGGGTTGGCCAAACACCTAGGTTTAAAATTTGTGCCCTCATTCTGTAACAAATCAAAGATAGTGGCATTGCTTAAGTGAGACTGCAATACTCGAATCTGAGGGATATTGAAAATACTTAGAGACAAAGATAGAGTATGAAATAGAGAGCTTTAAAATATTATTGAAAGCCAACATGGAAAGTATTATATAAAATTTATAGGACTATCAATTCTATGTTTAGACTTATTTGACCCCTTTCATTTGTTATAATATAAATATCATTTAAAAGCAGGGATGATTTTAGGGGCTAAATTTTGCTCATGTGCTAATTTTCCATGATTTTTCCAAAAACGAGATTCACTAGTTTAAAAATGATTCGCCCAAATTCTACAGGATAAAATTATTTTACCTTAAAAATCACCAAAATTTTATAAAAACTATATAAAATCCTTAGAAATTTGAATATTTTTACAAAAATATCGCTAATCATTTATAGTTGGCATATGAAGGATTAATAAGATTCACCAAGGTTTCTACATTTTAAAATAAATTTCCATTCTTAAAATCATCCCTGTTTAAAAGAACATAAATTTAGATGCAGTATGAACATAAAGCAAAGGTACATTCAACATGTAGGTGAAATTTCGATTCATTTCCTAAATCTAATTACAACATCATTAAGAAAAAATATGAACATAATACGAACATATTGTAATTGAATAGGAAATATACACAATGATATTCACTTAATAAAGAAATAAGAAATATTTGCATTTACAATTTTTTAGTGTCCTTTAAAATGAAGTTCACAACTAAATATGGCACCATATTATTTCAACTAATAATGGAATACTAATGATTCAAATACCTTAACTAGGAAACTTGATGGTGTGAATTGATGTTCAATTGAAGGCTTGCACAATTCAC